>JAXFYN010000195.1:379809-434130 GCA_036172215.1 Camellia granthamiana
TGTGCATCACATAATAAGCCTAGGCTAATAACTGGAATAAGAGCACATAACGTTTTCAAAACTCGATATCATGGTTAGTAGAGGCCGATCTTTGATCAGGCGAGCAGGGGTGCTCACGAAGTGACCTTCCCCAATTGTACCCAAGTTCCAAGCCGAGGCAACTTTGGTGATGACGGACACGTGGCCTTAGGCAGGAGTTAGGGTTTCCTAAATTCCCCCAAAATAAAATATTTTCGTGGCGACTCTGTATCTGGCAAAGCAGTCCATGTTTGGCACTTTATTCTAAAATCAGTTTTTCAAACGATTTGTCGGATTTGGACTCTTTGGTGATTTATCGGCCTTGCATTGCACTTTGCGAGATTAGATTCAAAACCGTGACATTTGAGTCCAAGCTGTAGTGAGCCCATATGAACAAAATGGGATTCCCTCCTGGGATGTTCGGGGACGTCTACAATTTCTGACGACTTTGCTGGGGATTTAGAGAACTTGACTCGTACTCATGATATCTTGTTTTGATTACACTTATGTGTTTCTTTGCATTGCATTTGCATTGGAGCACCTAGGACAACGTGTTTGCCATCTGCTATTCATGAACGGTTTATCGGAGGCTCACTTTGAGAAGCATGCCATAAGGCTGACCGGTTACGGGCTCTGCCACGATGGGAACAAAAACCCCGGTTTTTACCGGGGCACCCTTTTTGACCATTTGACCTAGTGCATATTCGGAATCCATAGTGACCATTCCAAGTTAGGACAGGTTGCTTACCTGATTATAGGTTGTTTGAAACTACTGTGTGCGTAGTGAAACCGTAGCTCCTGAAAAAATAGGGATTCCCTCCCGGCACATTCGGGGACGTCTACACCGCCATCATGCAAGAGGGTCCAGATAAGTTTTCGAGTATTCGAACCCTAATTTGGAGAAATTGTAAGTAACACCATAATTACATATCTGCCATCTTGCAAGAGGGTCCGAATAAGTGTCCGACTATTCGAACCCTAATGCATGAGAAATTGTAACTAAATGCCATAATTAAATATCTACCATCATACAAGAGGGTCAGAATAAGTGTCCGAGTATCCCAACCCTAATGCATAAGAAATTGTAATTAAACGCCATAATTACATATCTTCCGTCATACAAGAGGATCTGAATAACTGTCTGAGTATCTGAACCCTAATGCATGAGAAATTGTAAGTAGACATCATAATTATATATTTGACATCACGCAAGAGGGTCTGGATAAGTGTGCGAATATTCGATACCAAATGCATGACAAATTGTAAGTAAACACCAAAACTACGTATCTGCCAACATGCAAGAGGGTCCGGATAAGTATCCGAGCATTCAAACCCCAATTTGGAGAAATTGTAAGTAAAAACCATAGTTACATATCTGCCATCTTCCAAGAGGGTCCGAATAAGTGTTCGAGTATTCGAACCCCAATGCATGAGAAATTGTAGCAAAACGCCATAATTACATATCTGCTATCATACAAGAAGGTCTGAATAAGTGTCCGAGTATCCGAACCCTAATGCATAAGAAATTGTAATTAAACGCCATAATTACATATCTTCCATCATACAAGAGGATCTGAATAAGTGTCCGAGCATCCGAACCCTAATGCATGAGAAATTGTAAGTAAACACCATAATTATAAATTTGCCATCACGCAAGGGGGTCCGGATAAGTGTCCGAATATTCGATACCTAATGCATGAGAAATTGTAAATAAACACCATAATTACATATCTGCCATCATGCAAGAGGGTCCGAATAACTGTCCGAGTATTCGAACCCTAATGCATGACGAATTGTAATTAAACGCCATAATTACATATTTGCCATCATACAAGAGCGTCTGAATATGTGTCCGACTATTCGAACCCTAATGCATGAGAAATTGTAAGTAAACACCACAATTACGTATCTGCCATCATGCAAGAGGGTCTGAATAAATGCCCGAATATTCGAACCCCAATGCATGAGAAATTGTTAGTAAACACCATAATTACATATCTGCCACAATGGTAAGACGGCCGAATAAGTCTCCGAGTATTCGATCCCCAATGCGCGAAAAATTGTAAGTAAACACCAAAATAACGTATCTGCCATCATGCAAGAGGGTCCGGATAACTGTCCAAGTATTCGAACCCCAATTTGGAGAAATTGTAAGTCAACACCATAGTTACATATCTGCCTTCTTGCAAGAGGGTCCGAATAAGTGTTCGAGTATTCGAACCCTAATATTTGAGAAATTCTAATTCAACGGCATAACTACATATCTGCCATCATACAAGAGTGTCTGAATAAATCTCCGACCATCCAAACCCTAATGCATGAGAAATTGTAAGTAAACACCATAGTTATAAATTTGCCATCACGCAAGAGGGTTCGGATAAGTGTCCGAATATTCGATACCTAATGCATGAAAAATTGTAAGTAAACACCATAATTACATATTCGCCATCGTACAAGAGCGTCTGAATATGTGTCCGACTATTCGAACCCTAATGCATGAGAAATTGTAAGTAAACACCACAATTACGTATCTGCCATCATGCAAGAGGATCCGAATAAATGTCTGAATATTCGAACCCAAATGCATGACAAACTGTTAGTAAACACCATAATTACATATCTGCCATAATGCAAGATGGCCGAATAAAAGTCCAAGTATTCGAACCCTAATTTGGAGAAATTGTAAGTCAACACCATAATTACATATCTTCCATCATGCAAGAGGCCTCCGAATAAGTGTCCGTGTATTCAAACCATAATATTTTAGAAATTGTAATTAACACCAAATTACGTACCTGCCGTCATGCATGAGGGTTCGGATCAGTGTTCGAGTATTCGAACCCCAATTTGGAGAAATTGTAAGTCAACACCATAGTTACATATATGCCTTCTTGAAAGAGGGTCCGAATAAGTGTCCGAGGATTCGAACCCTAATGCACGAGAAATTTTAATTAAGCACCATAATTACATATCTGCCATCATACAAGAGGGTCTGAATAAGTGTCCGACCATCCGAACCCTAATGCATGAGAAATTGTAATTAATCGCCATAATTACATATCTTCCATCATACAAGAGGATCGGAATAAGTGTCCGAGTATCCGAACCCTAATGCATGAGAAATTGTAAGTAAACACCATAATTATGTATTTGCCATCACGCAAGAGGGCCCAGATAAGTGTCCGAATATTCGATACCTAATGCATGAGAAATTGTAAGTAAACACCATAATTACATATCAGCCACCATGGAAGAGAATAAGTGTCCGAGTATTCGAACCCTAATGCATGAGGAATGGTAATTAAACGCCATAATTACATATTTGCCATCATACAAGAGCGTCAGAATAAGTGTCTGAGTATTCGAACCCTAATGCATGAGAAATTGTAAGTAAACACGACAATTACGTATCTGCCATCATGCAAGAGGGTCCGAATAAATGCCCGAATATTCGAACCCCAATGCATGAGAAATTGTTAGTAAACACCATAATTACATATCTGCCACAATGCAAGACGGCCGAATAAGTGTCCGAGTATTTGAACCCTAATTTGGAGAAATTGTAAGTCAACACCACAATTACATATCTGTCATCATGCAAGAGGGTCCGAATAAGTGTTCGAGTATTCGAACCCTAATGCATGAGAAATTGTAAGTAAACGTATCTGCCATCATGCAAGAGGGTTCGGATAATTGTTCGAGTATTCGAACCCCAATTTGGAGAAATTGTACGTAAACACCATAGTTACATATCTGCCTTCTTGCAAGAGAGTCCAAATAAGTCTCCGAGTATTCGAACCCTAATGCATGAGAACTTTTAATTAAACATCATAATTACATATCTGTCATCATACAAGAGGGTCTGAATAAGGGTCCGAGTATCGTAACCCCAACGCATGAGAAATTGTAATTAAACGCGATAATTACATATCTTCCATCATACAAGAGGCTCTGAATAAGTGTCCGAGTATCCGAACCCTAATGCATGAGAAATTGTAAGTAAACACCATAATTATATATTTTCCGTCACGCAAGAGGGTCCGGATAAGTGTCCGAATATTCGATACCTAATGCATGAGAAATTGTAAGTAAACACCATAATTACATATTTGCCATCATGCAAGAGGGTCCGAATAAGTGTCCGAGTACTCGAACCCTAATGCATGAGGAATTGTAATTAAACGCCATAATAACATATCTACCATCATACAAGGGGGTCTGAATAAGTGTCCGAGTATTTGAACCCTAATGCATGAGAAATTGTAAGTAAACACCACAGTTACGTATCTGCCATCATGCAAGAGGGTCCGAATAAATGTCTGAATATTCGAACCCCAATGCATTAGAAATTGTTAGTAAACAATATAATTACAAATTTGCCATCATGTAAGAGGGCCGAATACGTGTCCAACTGTTCGGACCCTAATTTGGAGAAATTGTAAGTCAACACCATAATTACGTATCTGCCATCATTCAAGAAGGTCCGAATAAGTGTTCAATTATTCGAAATCTAATGCGTGAGAAATCGTAAGTAAACAACAAAATTACGTATCTTCCTTCATGCAAGAGGGTCCGGATAAGTGTCCGAGTATTCGAACCCCAATTTGGAGAAATTGTAAGTAAACACCATAGTTACATATCTGCCTTTTTGCAAGACGGTCCGAATAACTGTCCGAGTATTCGAACCCTAATGCGTGGGAAATTGTAATTAAACCCCATAATTACATATCTGCCATCATACAAGAGGGTTTGAATAAGTGTCCGAATATCCGAACCCCATTGCACGAGAAATTGTAATTAAACGTCATAATTACATATCTTTCATCAAACAAGGGATCAGAATAAGTGTCCGAGTAACCGAACCGTAATGCATGAGAAATTGTCAGTAAACACCATAATTATATATTTGCCATCACGCAAGAAGGTCCAAGTAAGGGTCCAAATATTCAATACCTAATGCATGAGAAATTGTAAGTAAACACCATAATTACAAATCTGCAATCATGCAAGAGGGTCTGAATAAGTGTCCGAGTATTCGAACTCTAACGCATGAGAAATTGTAATTAAAGGCCATAATTACATATCTGGCATCATACAAGAGGGTCTGAATAAGTGTCCGAGTATTCGAATCCTATTGCATGAGAAATTGTAATTAAAGGCCATAATTACATATCTGGCATCATACAAGAGTGTCTGAATAAGTGTCCGAGTATTCGAAATTGTAAGTAAACCCCATAATTACGTATCTGCCATCATGCAAGAGGGTCCGAATACATGTCTAAGTATTCGAACCCCAATGCATGAGAAAGTGTTAGTAAACACCATAATTACATATCGGCCATCATGCAAGAGGATTCGAATATGTGTCCGAGTATTCGAACCCTAACTTCGGGAAATTGTAAGTAAACACCATAATTACATATCGGCCACCATGCAAGAGGGTTCGAACAAGTGTCCAAGTATTTGAACCCCAATTTGGAGAATTGTAAGTAACACCATAATTGCAACTCTGCCATCTTGCAAGAGGGCCCGAATAAGTGTCCGAGTATTCGAACCCTAATGCAAGACAAATTGATATTAAATGCCATAATTACATATGAGCCATCATAAAAGATGATATGAATAACTGTTCGAGTATTCGAACCTTAATGCATGAGAAATTGTAAGTAAACACCAAAATTATATATTTGCCATCACGCAAGAGGGTCTGGATAAGTGTCCGAATATTTGATACCTAATGCGTGAGAAAGAGTAAGTGAACACCAGCATTACATATCTGCCATCATGCAAGAGGGTCCCAATAAGTGACCGAGTATTCGAACCCCAATGCATGAGAAATTGTAATTAAACGCCACAATTATATATCTGCCATCATGCAAGAGAGTCTGAATAAGTGTCCGAGTATTCGAACCCTAATGCAGGAGAAATTGTAAGTAAACACCATAATATCGTATCTGCCATCACGCAAGAGGGTCCGAATAATTTTCTGAGTATTCGAACCCAAATGCATTAGAAATTGTTAGTAAACATCATAATTACATATCTGCCATCATGCAAGAGTGTCCGACTAAGTGACCTAGTAGTCGAACCCTAATTTTGAGAAATTATAAGTAAACACCATAATTACATATCTGCCATCAAGCAAGAGGGTCCGAATAAGTGTCTGAGTATCCGAACCCTAATGCGTGAGAAATTGTTAGTAAACACCGAAATTACGTATCTGCCATCATGCAAGAAGGTCCGGATAAGTGTCCGAGCATTCGAACCCCAATTAGGAGAATTTATAAGTAAACACCATAATTACATATCTGCCATCTTGCAAGAGGGTCTGAGTAAGTGTCCGAGTATTCGAATCCTAATGCATAAGAAATTGTAATTGAACTCCATAATTGCATATCGGCCATCATACATGAGGGTCGGAATAAGTGTCCGAGTATTCGAATGCTAATGCATGAGAAATTGTAAGTAAACACCACAATTACGTATCTTCCATCATATAAGAGGGTCCGATTAAATGTCTGAGTATTCGAACCCCAGTGCATGAGAATTTGTTAGCAAACACCATAATTACATATCTGCCATCATGCAAGAGGGTCAGAATAAGTGTCCGAGCATTCGAACCCTAATTTGAAGAAATTGTAAGTAAACACCATAATTACATATCGGTCATCATGCAAGGGGGTTCGAATAAGTGTCCGAGCATTCGAACCCTAATTTGGAGAAATTGTAAGTAAACACCATAATTACATATCGGCATCATGCAAGAGGGTTCGAACAAGTGTCCGAGTATTCGAACCCCAATTTGGAGAATTGTAAGTGACACCATAATTGGATCTCTGCCATCTTGCAAGGGGGCCCGAATAAGTGTCCGAGTATTCGAACCCTAATGCAAGACAAATTGATATTAAATGCCATAATTACATATCTGCCATCATAAAAGATGATCTGAATAACTGTTCGAGTATCCTAACCCTAATGCATGAGAAATTGTAAGTAAACACCAAAATTATATATTTGCCATCACGCAAGAGGGTTTGGATAAGTGTCCGAATATTCGATACCTAATGCGTGAGAAAGAGTAAGTGAACACCAGCATTACATATCTGCCATCATGCAAGAGGGTCCGAATAAGTGACCGAGTATTCGAACCCTAATGCATGAGAAATTGTAATTAAACGCCGCAATTATATATCTGCCATCATACAAGTGGGTCTGAATAAGTGTCCGAGTATTCGAACCCTAATGCCGGAGAAATTGTAAGTAAACACCATAATATCATATCTGCCACAACGCAAGAGGGTCCAAATAATTTTCTGAGTATTCGAACCCCAATGCATGAGAAATATTTAGTAAACATCATAATTACATATCTGCCATCATGCAAGAGGGTCCGACTAAGTGACCTAGTATTCAATCCCTAATTTTGAGAAATTCTAAGTAAACACCATAATTACATATCTGCCATCAAGCAAGAGGGTCTGAATAAGTGTTTGAGTATCTGAACCCTAATGCATGAGAAATTCTAAGTAAACACCGAAATTACGTATCTGCCATCACGCAAGAGGGTCCGGATAAGTGTCCGAGCATTTGAATCCCAATAAGGAGAATTTGTAAGTAAACACCATAATTACATATCTGCCATCTTGCAAGAGGGTCTGAGTAAGTGTCTGAGTATTCGAACCCTAATGCATGTGAAATTGTAATTGACCTCCATAACTACATATCGGCCATCATACATGAGGGTCGGAATAAGTGTCCGAGTATTGAAACGCTAATGCATGAGAAATTGCAAGTAAACACCATAATTACGTATCTTCCATCATACAAGAGGGTCCGATTAAATGTCTGAGTATTCGAACCCCAGTGCATGAGAATTTGTTAGTAAACACCATAATGACATATCTGCCATCATGCAAGAGGGTCAGAATAAGTGTCCGAGCATTCGAACCCTAATTTGGAGAAATTGTATGTAACACCATAATTACATATCGGCCATCGTGCAAGAGTGTTCGAACAAGTGTCCGAGCATTCGAACCCTAATTTGGAGAAATTGTAAGTAAACACCATAATTACATATCGGTCATCATGCAAGAGGGTTCGAATAAGTGTCCGAGTATTCCAACCCTAATTTGGAGAAATTGGAAGTAAACACCATAATTACATATCTGTCATCATGCAAGAGGGTTCGAAGAAGTGTTCGAGTACTCGAACCCTAATGCATGAGAAATTGCCATTAAATGCCATAATTAGATATCTACCATCGTCCAAGAGGGTCTGAATAGGTTTCCAAGTATCCGAACCCCAATGCATGAGAAATTGTAACTAAACGCAATAATTATATATATGCCATCATGCAAGAGGGTCTGGATAAGTGTCCGAGTATTTGGTCCCTAATGCGTGAGAAATTATAAATAAACACCCTAATTACATATCTGCTATCATGCAAGAGGGTCCGAATAAGTGTCCGGGTATTCAAACCGCAATGCACGAAAATTGTAATTAAATGCCATAATTACATATCTGCCATCATACAAGAGGGTGTGAATAAGTGTCCGAGTATTTAAACCCTAATGCATGAGAAATTGTAAATAAACACCATAATTACGTATCTACCATCATGCAAGAGGGTTCGAATAAATGTCTAAGTATTCTAACCCCAATGCATGAGAAATTGTTAGTAAACACCATAATTACATATCTACCATCTTGCAAGAGTGTCCGAATAAGTGTCTGAGTATACGAACCCTAATGCATGAGAAATTGTAATCAAACACCATAATTACATATCTACCATGATACAAGAGGGTCTGAATAAGTGTCCGAGTATTCGAACCCTAATGTATCAGAAATTGTAAGTAACACCATAATTACGTATTTGCCATCATGCAAGAGGGTCCTAATAAATGTCTCACCATTCGAACCCCAATGCACGAGAAATTGTTAGTAAACACCATAATTACATATCTGCCATCTTGCAAGACGTTCCGAATAAGTGTCCGAGTATTCGTACCCTAATGCATGAGAAATTATAATCAAACACCATAATTACATATCTGCCATCATACAAGAGGGTCTGAATAAGTGTCCGAGTATCCGAACCCTAACGCATGAGAAAATGTAAGTAAACAGCAAAATTACGTATCTACCATCATGAAAGAATGTCTAGATAAGTGTCCAAGTGTTCGAATCCCAATTTGCAGAAATTGTAAGTAAACACCATAATTACATATCTGCAATCATGCAAGAGGGTTTGAATAAGTGTCCGAGTATTCGAACCCTAATGCATGAGAAATTGTAATTAAAAGCCATAATTACATATCTTCCATCATACAAGAGGATCTAAATAACTATTCGAGTATTCGAACCCTAATGCATGAGAAATTGTAAGTGAACTCCATAAGTATATATTTGCCATCACGCAAGAGGGTCCAGATAAGTGTCCGAATATTCGATACCTAACGCATGAGAAATTGTAAATAAACACCATAATTACGTATCTGCCATCATACAAGAGGGCCTGAATAAGCGTCCGAGTATTCGAACCCAAATGCATGAGAAATTGTATGTAAATATCATAATTACGCATCTGCCATCGTGCAAGAGTGTCCGATAAAATGGCTGAGTATTCGAACCCTAATGCATAAGAAATTGTTAGTAAGCACCATAATTACATATCTGCCATCATGCAAGAGGGCCGAATATGTGTCCGACTATTCGAACCCTGATCTGGAGAAATTTTAAGTAAACACCACAATGACATATCTGCCATCATGCAAGAGGGTCCGATTAAATGGCTGAGTATCGAACCCTAATGCGTGAGAAATTGTAAGTAAACACCAAAATTACGTATCTGCCATCATGCAAGAGGGTCCAGATAAGTGTCCGGGTATTCCAACCCCAATTTGGAGAAATTTTAAGTCAACATGATAATTACATATCTGCCATCTTGCAAGAGGGTCCGAATAAGTGTCCGAGTATTCAAACCCTAATGCATGAGAAATTGTAATTAAACGCCATAATTACATATCTGCCATCATACAAGAGCGTCTGAATAAGTGTCCGAGTATCCCAACTCTAATGCACGAGAAATTGTAAGTAAATAGCAAAGTTACGTATCTGCCATCATGCAAGAGGGTCCGGATAAGTGTCCAAGAGTTCGAGCCCCAATTTGCAGAAATTATAAGTAAACGCCATAAATGCATATCTGCAATCAGGCAAGAGGGTCCGAATAAGTGTCCGAGTATTCGAACCCTAATGTGTGAGAAATTGTAATTAAACGCCATAATTACATATCTGCCATCATACAAGAGGATCAGAATAAGTTTCTGAGTATCCGAACCCTATTGCATGAGAAATTGTTAGTAAACACCATAATTATATATTTGCCATCACGGAAGAGGGTGCGGATAAGTGTCCGAATATTCGATCCCTAATGCATGGGAAATTGTAAGTAAACACCATATTTACATATCTATCATCATGCAAGAGGGTCCGAATAAATGTCTGAGTATTCGAACCCTAACGCATGAGAAATTGTAATTAAACGCCATAATTACATATCTGTCATCATACAAGAGGGTCTAAATAAGTATCCGAGTATTCGAACCTTAATGCTTCACCAATTGTAAGTAAACACCATAATTACGTATCTGACATCATGTAAGAGGGTTCGGATACGTGTCCAAGTGTTCGAACCCCAATTTCGAGAAATTGTAAGTAAACACCATAATTACATATCTGCCATCTTGCAAGAGTGTCCGAATAAGTGTCCGTGTACTCGAACCCTAATGCATGAGAAATATTAATTAAACACTATAATTACATATCTGCCATCATGTAAGAGGGTGTGAATAAGTGTCCGAATATTCGAACCCTAATGCATGAGAAATTGTATGTAAACACCATAATTACGTATCTGCCATCGCGTAAGGGGGTCCGAATAAATGTCTGATTATTCGAACCCCAATGCTTGAGAAATTGTTAGTAAACACCATAATTACATATCTCCCATCATGGAAGAGGGTCCGAATAAGTGTCTGAGTGTTTGAACCCTAATGCATGAGAAATTGTAATCAAATGCCACAATTACATATCTTCCATCATACAAGAGGGTGTGAATAAGTGTCCGAGTATTCGAACCGTAATGCATGAGAAATTGTTAGTAAATACCATAATTGCATATCTATCATCATGCAAAAGGGCCTGGATAAGTGTCCAAGTGATCGAACCCCAATTTGCAGAAATTGTAAGTAACACCATAATTATATATCTGCCATCATGCAAGAGGGTCCGAATTAGTTCCGAGTTCTCGAACCCTAATTCATGAGAAATTGTAATTAAACGCCATAATTACATATCTGCCATCGTACAGGAGGGTCCGAATAAGTGTCCGAGTATTCGAACCCTAATGCATGAGAAATTGTAAGTAACACCATAATTATATATATGCCATCATGCAAGAGGGTCTGGATAAGTGTCCGAGTATTCGATCCCTAATGCGTGAGAAGTTGTTAGTAAACACCATAATTACATATCTGCCATCGTGTAAGAGGGTCCAATAACTGTCTGTGTATTCGAACCCTAATGCTTGAGAAATTGTAATTAAACGCCATAATTACATATCTGCCATCATACAAGAGGGTGTGAATAAGTGTCCGAGTGTTCGAACCTTAACGCATGAGAAATTTTAGGTAAACACCATAATTACGTATCTGCCATCATGCAAGAGGGTCCGAATAAATGTCTGAGTATTCGAACCCCAATGCATGAGAAATTGTTAGTAAACACCATAATTACATATCTGCCATGATGCAAGAGGGTTCGAATAACTGTCTGAGTATTCGAACCCTAATTTGCAGAAATTGTAAATAAACACCATAATTACAAATCTGCCATCATGCAAGAGGGTTCGAATAAGTGTCCGAGTATTCGTACCCCAATACGTGAGAAATTGTTAGTAAATTCCAAAATTATGTATCTGCCATCATGCAAGAGGTTTCGGATAAGTGTCCGAGTATTCGAACCCTAATTTGGAGAAATTGTAAGTCAACACCACAATTACATATCTGCCATCGTGCAAGAGGGTCTGAATAAGTGTCCGAGTATTCGAACCCTAACGCATGAGAAATTTTAATTAAACGCCATAATTACATATTTGTCATCATACAAGAGGGTCTACTAAATGTCCGAGTATCCGAACCCTAACGCATGAGAAATTGTAAGTAAACAGCGAAATTACGTATCTGTCATCATGCAATATGGTCCGGATAAGTGTCCAAGTCTTCGAACCCCAATTTGTAGAAATTGTAAGTAAATACCATAATTACATATCTGCCATCATGCAAGAGGGTCCGAATAATTGTCCGAGTATTCGAACCCTAATACATGAGAAATTATCATTAAACGCCATAATTACATATCTGCCATCATACAAGAGGGTCTGAATAAGTGTCCGAGTATCCGAACCCTAACGAATGAGAAATTGTAAGTAAACAGCAAAATTACGTGTCTACTATCATGCAAGAGGGTCTGGATAAGTGTCTAAGTGTTCGAACCCCAATTTGCAGAAATTGTAGGTAAACACCATAATTACATATTTGCCATGACGCAAAAGTGTCCGAATAATTGTCTGAGTATTCGAACCCTAATACATGAGAAATTGTAATTAAATGCCATAATTACATATCTTCCATCTGTAGACGTCCCCGAACGCCCCGGGCGAGGAGTGCGAGTCCCCCCCCCCCGGGTTCTGGTTCGATATCGGGTCTACTACAGTTCAAGGACTCAAATGTCATGGTTCTTAATCTTGAACCAAAGAGTCCAAATCCGGCAAATCGTTTTGAGAAAACTGATTTTTGAAATAAGTGCCAAACATGGACTGCTTTGCCAGATACAGAGTCGCCACCTAAATATTTTATTTTGGGAAATTTAGGAAACCCTGACTCGGTGCCAAAGGCCACGTGTCCGTCATCACCAAAGTTGCCTCGGCTCGGGAACTTGGGTACGATTGGAGAAGGTCACTTCGTGAGCACCCCCGCTCGCCCGGTCAAAGACCGGCCTCTACTAACCATGATATCAGATTTTGAAAACATTGTGCGTTCTTATTCCGGTTATTAGCCTAGATTACTATGTGATGCTCGCAGCAAACAAGTATAGACTGAGTCGCCTGAATTGGAACTAAACATTTCATGTTTGTTTGTTTGAAAATGGTTTGATGGTGCTACCCGCAGGTAGGCTAAGACGTGGATTTGCCACCCTCGGGTGGACTTAGAAAAACGTGATTTTGCCACTATCTAGTGGGCTTAAAACAAACATGTGATGAATTGTCCAATCCAAGTAACCCAACCTCCACCCACAGGCATTCAAGGCAGTTATATCACATAAGCACGTTGCCTCATGGTAAGCATGCTATTCATGGCAACACTCACACGCATGCAAGGATGCTAAAGCGTAAAACTCACCGAGTACTCCAAGCCAAAACAGAAGCTCATTAGAAATCATGCATGATCCTAAGTATACAGCAATGCCTAGTGCAACACATGCGAAGATGCAACTATAACAGGCTCGGCTATTCTAAACATGGCATATGGAATGCTACAACTAACACGTATTCAATTTGGAATTGAAATACAAATGCAGTTTGTATGATGCGCCGAGCCCGGTGCGTGCAAAACAGATGAATGATGCAAACATGCTGTCATACTGTATGCTAATTGAAATATGCCCTATATCTAACCATCATAAGCAGGTAAATAAAAGGGAAGAAAGACGTGGGGTTGGAAGACATACATCACACTCACCCACACTTATTACAATTATGCCCTCGAGCAGAGGGTCCGAATAAATAATACAGTTCCAAATGAAAGAATAATACAGTCCAAATGATACAGTCCAAATAATGTACAAATTCCTAATTAATTTACAAATTAACTAAGAAAATAATAAAACTGGCATGCAAGCCAGGGACTGCCTTGATTCTGCTCCGGATGATGGAATGATGCATGTTTGGGCTGCTTTGCGCGGAAATCCACGGCGATGCCCCGATTAGCCTCTGTTTTGTGATTATTTCTTGAAAAGCGCGCCAAGCCTCGGAAGACTGCTGATCCTTGATATGCTGCAACAGAGAGCAGGAAAGGGGCATAGCAATGTATTTTCACAAATGTATGCATGTCTCGATCCTCGTACACCAATCACGCATCTCGATGCATGATGGCCGAGGAGCCGAATTGCACAACTCAATATAGAATGAATGCATATGAACACTACAACAAAACCTAACTCCATCATGGATAATCCGGAGTGTCGGTGACTTGGGAATTGAGACACGTTCCGTCACTCGGAGTACGGAACGTACCTCGTTTCCCGTGCCCGGGCTAACTCCTATCCTGAACACGATGCAATATGCATGACATGCATGAAATGCAACTAAGGTACAATCCTAACATACACAATGTTATGGAATGGCATACACGCTATACGAGGTAATACACAACCGAGCATGCACAATGCTATGGATGAAATGGCATACGCAATGCAATAATGGGCTTATACCAACATGAGAGAGCCTCAGCCACACTCACATAGGAGGCCATAATGATGAAAACAAGACAACTTGGAATGCGTGCACGCGGGCACGCAAACCGAGGACGGACCCTCAGGCACCGAAATGCCACTCTAATGAGACATGGCAAAGACATGGAATATGATATGCAAACATACAAAAATCAGTGACAAAATGAGGGGCAAAACAGCCCCGAAACGAGGCGAAATGAAACCCGATGCAAGGAACGAGTCCCGAAACATGGAATTAAGCACATGAAATGGCCTATAGCTATGCAATGCATGCATAATTTGAATGTGAAGTGTAAAAGAAGAAGCAAGGCAGCCCCAAAAATAGCATTTTTACAGTATAAAGCATGGCCAAACAGCAAGCACAAGTAGGGATAAAATGGCATACAAAAATGGCTCCGCAAGGGAGGCAATGAAGCAAGTGGTACATGCAATGCCCAAACAGAAAAATACCCTTTTACAACACTGAAGAGGGACCAAAAATATGAACATTTACAGTTTATGAAAGCCTCCAAATCAGTATGCAAACATGCTCAAAATGCAATGCAAGATTAAGGCCATAAGAGGGTATAACATGAAGTGCACAAAACATTTATCAAATAGCCAAAGACCCTTAATGAAACATGACAAGGGGGTCAAAACATGGCCACTTTCAGTTCTGATCATGGCCGAAAACAGAAGCTTAAATGAGCTAACAAAGCATGCAAAAATGGGGGCCAAAGAGGGGTATAATGGTAAGTGCTACATGGAGGCCCCCAACAGTGTTGAGCCCTTAAACAAACATGAAAAATGGCTCAAAAAAATGACCTTTTCAGTTTTGGTCGGAGCTCAAAACAGCAAGAAAGAGGGACTAAGAAATAGACCAAAAAAATGCAAGAAAAGGGGAAAGTGGGACTCACCCTTGAAGACCAACCCTTAGCAACTTCTTGGACCAAATTTGCTGCCCCCTAGCCTCTGAGAAGACCTCCAAGCTGCTGGAAATGGAAGTGGTGGTGTGGTGCTAGGTGATGGTGTGTAAAAATGGTTAAGAACTTAAGGGGTTTTGAGGTTTAGAGTAGAGAGAGAGAGAAATTTAATGTGAGAGGCTTATACAAAAATCTCTAAACCCTCAACATAGACCTGGGGTGCTGTATTTATAGGAAAAAGAGGCTGGAAAAGAGGGGGAAAAAAGGGGGGGGGAAATATTTCAAGTTTCCCTCCAAAAATTGGCCTAAAGAGGGGTATAAAGGCAAGTGGTAGCTGCTGGTTCCAAACAGCTGAGAGCCCTTCAACAAAGTTGAATAGGGGCTCAAAATAAGACACTTTGTAGTTTACGACCAAGTCCAACACAGCCCAAAAGTATGCCTAAAATACTGTGCAAAAAAAAGCCTAAAAAGATGTAAAGAGGCAAGTGACAGAACGAGGTCTCAAACAAAGAAAAACCCTTAATCAAACATGAAAAGGCACTCAAAATATGACTATTTCTAGTTTGGGTCGGAGCCCAACAATGCCTGCAAGTAAGGCTCGGGGGCCAAAACGCGCAGTCTGGGGCCCCGAAAACTGACTGCTGGACACCAGGAGTGGTGTTCGACCACGAAGTTGGTCTCTCAGACCACAGTGTCCCTCAAAAGGGAGTAAACAAGATATGTACCAAAAACCGGGGCAAACGGAGATAGTTAGGCTGTCCCGAACCGAGGCACACGGCCTGACGGCTCCGAAAACCGGGAACCGGGCTTCGAAATGGGCAAAATGGCCTACAACCACGAAATGTAGTCCACGGCCACTGAGAGATGGTCTACGAGACCTCTCCCTTCCTTTGGGAAAAGAAACAGAGAAAACCGAGTCTAGTTCGCAAACCGAGGCAAGGCATATAAGAGCGTTCGGAAGTCCGGAGGCAAGGCTCACGGCCGAGACTCTGAGACTTCTGAACGAGCACAATATGCAACATCACCGAGCACTCAATCGGTGACGTCTGAGTCTTAAGGTCGGTCAAAAATGGGGTGTCTACACCATCATACAAGAGGATCTGAATAAGTGTCCGAATATCCGAACCCTTATGCGTGAGAAATTGTAAGTAAACACCATAATTATATATTTGGCATCACGCAATAGGGTCCGGAAAAGTGTCAGAATATTCAATACCTAAGGAATGAGAAATTTGAAGTAAACACCATAATTACATATCTGCCATCATGCAAGAGGGTCTGAATAAGTGTCCGAGTATTCGAACCATAACGCATGAGAAATTGTAATTAAACGCTGTAATTACATATCTGCCATTATATAAGAGGGTGTGAATAAGGGTCCGAGTATTCAAACCCTAATGCATAAGAAATTGTAACTAAACACCATAATTACGTATCTGCCATCATGCAACAGGCTCCGACTAAATGTCTGAGTATTCGAACCTCAGTGCATGAGAAATTGTTAGTAAGCACCATAATTACATATCTGCCATCATATAGAAGGGTCTGAATAATTGTCTGAGTATTCGAACCCTAACGCATGAGAAATTTTAAATAAACGCCATAATTACGTATCCGTCATCCTACAAGAGGGTCTGAATAAGTGTCCGAGTAGTCGAACCCTAATGCTTGACAAATTGTAAGCAAACACCATAATTACGTATCTGCCATCAAGCAAGAGGGTTCGGATAAGTGTCCAAGTGTTCGAACCCCAATTTGGAGAAATTGTAAGTAAACACCATAATTACATATCTGCCATGATGCAAAAGGGTCCAAATAAGTGTCTGTGTACTCGAACCCTAATGCATGAGAAATTGTAATTAAACGCCATAATTACATGTCTGCTATCGTATAAGAGGGTCCCAAGAAGCGTCTGAGTATCCGAACCCTAATGCATGAGAAATTGTAAGTAAACACCATAATTATATATGCCATCATGCAAGATGGTCTGTATAAGTGTCCGAGTATTCGATCCCTAATGCGTGAGAAATTGTAAGTAAACACCCAAATTACCTATCTGCCATAATGCAAGAGGGTCCGAATAAGTATCCGAGTATTCGAACCCTAATGCATGAGAAATTGTAATTAAACGCCATAATTACATATCTGTCATCATACAAGAGGGTGTGAATAAGTGTCTGAGTATTCGACCCCTAACGCGTGAGACATTTTAAGTAAACACAATAAGTAAGTATCTGCCATCACGCAAGAGGGTCTGAACAAATGTCTGAGTATTCGAACCCCAATGCATGAGAAATTGTTAGTAAACACCATAATTACATATCTGCCATCATGAAAGAGGGTCCGAATAGCTGTCCGAGTATTCAAACCCTAATTTGGAGAAATTGTAAATAAACACCATAATTACATATCTGCCATCATGCAAAAGGGTTCGAATAAGTGTCCGAGTATTCGAACCCTAATGCGTGAGAAATTGTAAGTAAATACCAAAATTAGGTATCTGCCATCATGCAAGATGATATGGATAAGTGTCCAAGTATTCGAACCCTAATTTGGAGAAATTGTAAGTAAACACCATAACTACATATCTACCATCTTACAAAGGGGTCCGAATAAGTGTCCGTGTATTCGAACCCTAACGCATAAAAAATTGTAATTAAACGCCATAATTACATATCTGTCATCATACAAGAGGGTCTGAATAAGTGTCCGAGTATCCGAACCCTAACGCATAAAAAATTGTAGGTAAACATGAAAATTACGTATCTGCCATCATGCAAGAAACTCTGGATAAGGGTCCAAGTGTTCGAACCCCAATTTGCAGAAATTGTAAGTAAACACCATAATTACATATCTGCCATCATGGAAGAGAGTCTGAATAATTGTCTGAGTATTCGAACCCTAATACATGAGAAATTGTAATTAAACGCCATAATTACATATCTGCCGTCATACAAGAGGCTCTGAATAAGTGTCCGGGTATCCGAACTCTAATGCACGAGAAATTGTAAGTAAATAGCAAAGTTATGTATCTGCCATCATGCAAAAGGGTCCGGATAAGTGTCCAAGTGTTCGAACCCCAATTTACAGAAATTATAAGCAAACACCATAATTACATATCTGCCATCATGCAAGAATAAGTGTCCGAGTATTCGAACACTAATGTATGAGAAATTATAATTAAACACCATAATTTCATATCTGCCATGATACAAAAGGATCAGAATAAGTTTCCGAGTATCCGAACCCTATTGCATGAGAAATTGTTAGTAAACACCATAATTATATATTTGACATCACGCAAGAGGGTGCGGATAAGTGTCCGCATAAGCGATACCTAATGCGTGAGAAATTGTAAGTAAACACCATATTTACATATCTGTCATCATGCAAGAGGATCCGAATAAGTGTCTGAGTATTCGAACCCTAACGCATGAGAAATTGCAATTAAACGCCATAATTACATATCTGTCATCATACAAGAGGGTCTGAATAAGGGTCCGAATATTCGCACCCTAATGCTTGAAAAATTGTAAGTAAACACCATAATTACGTATCTGCCACCGTGCAAGAGGGTCCGGATACGTGTCCAAGTGTTCGAACCCCAATTTTGAGAAATTGTAAGTAAACACCGTAATTACATAACTGCCATCATGCAAGAGGGTTCGAATAAGTGTCCGTGTACTCGAACCCTAATGCATGAGAATTATTAACTAAATGCCATAATTACATATCTGACATCATACAAGAGGGTGTGAATAAGTGTCCGAGTATTCGAACCCTAATGCATGAGAAATTGTAAGTAAACACCGTAATTCGTATCTGCCATCATCCGAGAGGGTCCGAATAAATGTCTGAGTATTCGAACCCCAATGCATGAGAAATTGTTAGTAAACACCATAATTACATATCTGCAATCATGCAAGAGGGTCCGAATAACTGTCCGAGTATTCGAACCCTAATTTGGAGAAATTGTAAGTAAACACCATAATTACATATCTGTCATCATGTAAAAGGGTTCGAATAAGTGTCCGAGTATTGGAACCCTAATGCGTGAGAAATTGTAAGTAAATACCCAAAATTATGTATCTGCCATCATGCGAGATGGTCCGGATAAGTGTCCGAGTATTCGAACCCTAATTTGGAGAAATTGTAAGTAAACACCATAATTACATATCTGCCATCTTGCAAAAGTATCTGAATAAGTGTCCGAGTATTCGAACCCTAATGCATGAGAAATTGTAATTAAACGCCATAATTACATATCTGTCATCATACAAGAGGGTATGAGTAAGTTTCCGAGTATCCGAACCCTAACGCATAAGAAATTGTAAGTAAACAGCAAAATTACATATCTGCAGTCATGCAAGAAGCTCCGGATAAGTGTCCAAGTGTTCGAACCCCAATTTGCAGAAATTGTAAGTAAACACCATAATCACATATCTGCCATCGTGCAAGACGGTCCGAATAATTGTCCGAGTATTCGAACCCTAATACATGAGAAATTGTAATTAAACGCCCTAATTACATATCTGCCGTCACACAAGAGGGTCTGAATAAGTGTTCGAGTAACCGACCCCTAACGAATGAGAAATTGTAAGTAAACAACAAAATTACGTATCTGTCATCATGCAAGAAGGTCCGGATAAGTATCCAAGTGTTCGAACCCCAATTTGCAGAAATTGTAAGTAAACAGCATAATTACATATCTGCCATGATGCAAGAGGGTCCGAATAATTATCAGAGTAGTGGAACCCTAATACATGAGAAATTGTAATTAAAAGCCATAATTACATATCTTCCATCATACAGGAGGATCTGAATAAATGTCCAAGTATCCGAACCCTAATGCGTGAGAAATTGTAAGTAAACACCATAATTATATATTTGCCATCGCGCAAGAGGGTCCGGATAAGTGTCCGAATATTCGATACCTAAGGAATGATAAATTGTAAGGAAACACCACGGTTACATATCTGCCGTCATGCAAGAGGGTCTGAATAAGTGTCCGAGTATTCGAACCCTAATGCATGAGAAATTGTAAGTAAACACCACAATTACGTATCTGTCATCATGCAAGAGGGTCCGATTAAATGTCAGAGTATTCGAACCCCAATGCATGAGAAATTGTTAGTAAACACCATAATTACATATCTGCCATCGTGCAGGAGGGTTCGAATAAGTGTCCGAGTATTCGAACCCTGACGCATGAGAAATTGTAATTAAACGCCATAATTACATATCTTTCATCATACAATAGGGTCTGAATAAGTGTTCTAGTATTCGAACCCTAGTGCTTGACAAATTGTAAGCAAACCCCGTAATTACGTATCTGTCATCATGCAAGAGGGTCCGGATAAGTGTCCAAGTGTTAGAACCCCAATTTGGGGAAATTGTAAGTGAACACCATAAATACATATCTGCCATCATGCAAGAGGGTCCGAATAAGTGTCCATGTACTCGAACTCTAATGCATGAGAAATTGCAATTAAATGCCATAATTACATATTTGCTATCGTACAAGAGGGTCTGAATAAGTGTTCGAATATCCGGACCCTAATGCGTGAGAAATTGTAGGTAAACAACATAATTACGTATCTGCCATCATGCAAGAGCGTCCGATTAAATGTCTGAGTATTCGAATCCCAATGCATGAGAAATTGTTAGTGAACAGCATAATTACATATCTGCCATCATGCAGGAGGGTCTGAAAAAGTGTCCAAGTATTCAAACCCGAACGCATGAGAAATTGTAATTAAACGCCAAAATTACATATCTGTCATCATACAAGAGGGTTTGAATAAGTGTGCGAGTATTCAAACCCTAGTGCTTGACAAATTGTAAACAAACACCATAATTACGTATCTACCATCATGCGAGAGGGTCCGGATAAGTGTCCAAGTGTTTGAACCCGAATTTGGAGAAATTGTAAGTAAACACCATTATTACATATCTGTCTTCATGGAGGAGGGTCCGAGTAAGTGTCCGCGTACTAGAACCCTAATGCATGAGAAATTGTAAATAAACGCCATAATTACATATCTGCTATCGTACAAGAGGGTCTGAACAATTGTCCGAGTATCCGAACCCTAATGCATGAGAAATTGAAAGTAAACACGATAATTTTATATATGCCATCATGCAAGAGGGTCTACATAAGTGTCCGAGTATTTGAACCCTAATGCGTGAGAAATTGTAAGTAAAAACCCTAATTACATATCTGCCATCATGCAAGAGGGTCCGAATAAGTATCCGAGTATTCGAACCCTAATGCATGAGAAATTGTAATTAAACGCCATAATTACATATCTGCCATCATACAAGTGGGTGTGAATCAGTGTCCGAGTATTCAAACCCTAATGCATGAGAAATTGTAAGTAAACACCATAATTACGTATCTGCCATTGTGCAAGAGGGTCCAAATAAATGTCTTCGTATTCGAACCCGAATGCATGAGAAATTGTTAGTAAACACCATAATTACATATCTGTCATCATGCAAGAGGGACCGAATAAGTTTCCAAGTATTCGAACCCTAATGCATGAGAAATTGTAATCAAACGCCATATTTACATATCTGGCATCATACAAGAGGGTCTGAATAAGTGTCCGAGTGTTCGAACCCCAATGCATGAGAAATTGTAAGTAAACACCATAATTACGTACCTATCATCATGCAAGAGCGTCCGAATAAATGTCTGTGTATTCGAACCCCAATGCTTGAGAAATTGTTAGTAAACACCATAATTACATACCTGCCACCATGCAGGACGGTTCGAATAAGTGTCCGAGTATTCGAACCCTAATTTGGAGAAATTGCAACTAAACGCCATAATTACATATCTGCCATCATGCAAGAGGGTTCGAATAGGTGTCCGAGTATTCGAACCCTAATGAGTGAGAAATTTTAAGTAAACACCAAAATTACGTATCTGCCATCATGCAAAAGGCTCTGTATAAGTGTCCAAGTGTTCGAACCCCAATTTGTAGAAATTGTAAGGAACACCATATTTATATATCTGCCATCATGCAAGAGGGTCCGAATAATTGTCCGAGTACTCGAACACTAATGCAAGAGAAATTGTAATGAAACGCCATAATTACATATCTGCCATCGTACAAGAGGGTCTGAATAATTGTCTGGGTATCCGAACCCTAATGCATGAGAAATTGTAAGTAAACACCATAGTTATATATATGCCATCGCGCAAGAGGGTCTGGATAAGTGTCCGAGTATTCGATCCCTAATGCGTGAGAAATTGTAAGTAAACACCCTAATCACATATCTTCCATCATGGAAGAGTGTCCGAATAAGTGTCTGAGTATTCGAACGCCAATGCATGAGAAATTGTAATTAAATGCCACAATTACATATCTGCCATCATACAAGAGGGTGTAAGTAAGTGTCAGTATTCAAACCTTAATGCATGAGAAATTTTAAGTAAACACCATAATTACGTATTTGGCATCATGCAAGAGGATCCGAATAAATGTCTGAGTATTCGAACAGCAATGCATGAGAAATTGTTAGTAAACACTATAATTACATATCTGCTATCATGCAAGAGGGTCCGAATAAGTGTCCGAGTATTCGAACCCTAATTTGGTGAAATTGTAAGTAAACAGCATAATTACATATCAGCCATTATGCAAGAGGGTCCGAATATGTGTCTGAGTATTCGAACCCTAATGCGTGACAAATTGTAAGTAAACACCGAAATTATGTATCTGCCATCATGCAAGAGGGTCCGGATAAGTTTCTGAGTATTCGAACCCTAATTTCGAGAAATTTTAAGTAAACACCATAATTACATATCAGTCATCTTGCAAGAGGGTCCAAATAAGTGTCCGAGTGTTCGAACCCTAATAATTGAGAAATTATGATTAAACGCCATAATTACAAATCTATTATCGTACAAGGGGGTCTGAATAAGTGTCCGAGTATTTGAACACTAACGCATGCGAAATTGTAAGTAAAAAGTAAAATTACGTATCTGCCATCATGCAACAAGGTCCGGATAAGTGTCCAAGTATTCGAACCAGAATTTGCTGAAATTGTAAGTAAACACCATAATTACATATCTGTCATCATGCAAGAAGGTTCGAATAATTGTCCAACTATTCGAACCCTAATGCATGAGAAACTCCAATTGAACGCCAATATTACATATCTTCCATCATACAAGAGGATCTGAATTAGTGTCCAATTATCCGAACCCTAATGCATGAGAAATTGTAAGTAAACAACATAATTATATATTTTCCATCACGCAAGAGGGTCCGGATAAGTGGCCGAATATTCGATACCTAATGCGTGAGATATCGTAAGCAAACACCATAACTACATATCTGCCATCATGCAAGAGGGTCCGAATAAGTGTCCGAGTATTCGAACCCCAATGCATGAGAAGTTGTAATTAAACGCCATAATTACATATCTGCAATCATACAAGAGGGTTTGAATAAGTGTTCGAGTATGCAAACCCTAATGCATGAGAAATTGTAAGTAAACACCATAATTACGTATCTGCCATCATGCAAGAGGGTTCGATTAAATTTCTGAGTATTTGAACCGCAATGCATGAGAAATTGTTAGTAAACACCATAATTACATATCTACCATCATGCAGGAGGGTCCGAATAAGTGTTCGAGTATTCGAACCCTAACACATGAGAAATTGTAATTACAAGCCATAATTACATATCTGTCATCATACAAGAGGGTTTGAATAAGTGTCCGAGTATTCGAACCCTAATGCTTGACAAATTGTGTGTAAACACCATAATTACATATCTGCCATCGTGCAAGGGGGTCTAGATAAGTGTCCAAGTGTTCGAACCCCAATTTGTAGAAATTGTAACTAAACACCATAATTACATATTTGCCATCACGCAAGAGGGTCCGAATAGGTGTCCGAGTACTCGAACCCCAATGCAAGAGAAATTGTAATTAGACGCCATAATTACATATTAGCCATCGTACAAGAGGGTCCGAATAAGTGTCCGAGTATTCGAACCCTAATGCATGAGAAATTGCAATTAAACACCTTAATTACATATCTGCCACCATACAAGTGGCTGTGAATAAGGGTCCGAGTATTCGAACCCTAATGCATGAGAAATTGTAAGCAAACACCATAATTACGTATCTGCCTTCATGGAAGAGGGTCCGAATAAATGTCTGAGTATTCGAACCCCTAATGCTTGAGAAATTGTTAGTAAACACCATAATTACATATATGCCATCATGCAGGAGGGTCCGAATAAGTGTCCGAGTATTCGATCCCTATTGCATGAGAAATTGTAATCAAACACCATAATTGCATATCTGCCATCATACAAGAGGGTTTGAATAAGTGTCTGAGTATTCGAATCCTAATGGAGGAGAAATTGTAAGTAAACACCATAATTACATACCTGCCATCACGCAAGAGGTTCCAAATAAATGTCTGAGTATTCGAACCCCAATGCAAGAGAAATTGTTTGTAAACACATAATTACATATCTGCCATCATGCAAGAGGGCCTGAATAAGTGTCCGATTAGTCGAACCCCAATTTGGAGAAATTGTAAGTAAACACCATAATTATATATCTGCCATTATGGAAGAGGGTCCGAATAAGTGTCCGAGTATTCGAACCCTAATGCGTGAGAAATCGTAAGTAAACAGCAAAATTACATATCTGCCATCATGCAAGAGGGTTTGGATAAGTGTCGAAGTGTTCAAACTGCAATTTGGAGGAATTAAAAGTAACACCAGAATTATATATCAACCATCACGCAAGAAGGTCTGAAAAAGTGTCTGAGTACTCAAACCCTAATGCAAGAAAAATTGTAATTAAACGCCATAATTACATATCTGTCATCGTACAAGAGGGTCTGAATAAGTGTGCGTGTATCCGAACCGTAACACATGAGAAATTGTAAGTAAACACCATAATTACACATCTGCTATCATGCAAGAGTGTCCGAATTACTCTCCTAGTATTCGAACCGTAATTTGCTGAAATTGTAAGTAAACACCATAATTACATATCTGCGATCATGCAAGAGGGTCCGAATAAGCGTTCGCGTATTCGAACCCAAATGCATGAGAAATTGTAAGTAAACACCAAAATTATGTATTTGCCGTCATGCAAGAGAGTTCGGATAAGTGTCCGAGTATTCGAACACCAATTTGGAGAAATTGTAATTAAACGGCCATAATTACATATCTTCCATCATAGAAGAGGATCTGAATAAGGGTCCAGGTATCTGAACCCTACTGCGAGAGAAATTGTAAGTAAACGCCATAATTATAAACTTTCCATCACGCAATAGGGTCCGGATAAGTGTCCGAATATTCGATACCTAATGCATGAGAAATTGTAAGTAAACATCATAATTACATATCTGCCATCATGCAAGAGGGTCCAAATAAGTGTCCGAGTATTTCAACCCTAATGCATGAGAAATTGTAATTAAATGTCATAATTACATATCTACCATCATACAAGAGGGTCTGAATAAGTGTCCGAGTATTCGAACCTAATGCATGAAAAATTGTAAGTAAACACCGTAATTACGTATCTGCCATCATCCTAGAGTATCCGAATAAATGTCTGAGTAGTCGAACCCCCAATGCATGAGAAATTGTTAATGAACACCATAATTACATATATGCCATCATGCAAGAGGCCCGAATAAGTGTCCGAGTATTCGAACCCCGAATTTGGAGAAATTGTAAGTAAACACCATAATTACATATCTACCATCATACAGGAGGGTCCAAATAATTGTCCGAGTATTCGAACCCTAATTGCGTGAGAAATTGTAAGTAAACACCAAAATTACGTATCTGCCATCATGCAAGAGGGTCCGGATAAGCGTCCGAGTATTTGAAACCCTAATGCATGAGAAATTGTAAGTAAACACGATAATTATATATCTGCCATCTTGCAAGAGGGTCCGAATAAGTCTTCCGAGTATTCGAACCCCAATGCATGTTTAATTTTATTTAAACGGCATAATTATGTATCTGCCATCATACAAGAGGGTCTTAATAAGTGTCCGAGTATCTGAACCCTAATGCATGAGAAATTGAAAGTAAATAGCAAAGTTACATATCTGCCATCATGCAAGAGGGTCCGGATAAGTGTCCAAGTGTTCGAACCCCAATGTGCAGAAATTGTTAGTAAACACGATATTTACATATCTGCCATCATGCAAGTTGGTCCGAATAAGTATCTGGGTATTCGAACCCCAATGAATGAGAAATTCTAATTAAGTGTCGTAATTACATATCTGCCATCTCACAAGAGGATCTGAATAAGTGTCTGAGTATCCGAACCCTATTGCATGAGAAATTGTAATTAAATGCCATAATTACATATCTGTCATCATACAAGAGGGTTTGAATAAGTGTCCGAGTATTCGAAACCATAATGCTTGACAAATTGTAAGTAAACACCATAATTACATATCTGCCGTCATACAAGAGGGTCCGGATAAGTGTCCAAGTGTTCGAACCCCAATGTGCAGAAATTGTAAGTAAAACACCATAATTACATATCTGCCATCATGCAAGTTGGTCCGAATAAGTATCCGAGTATTCGATCCCTAATGCATGAGAAATTGTAAATAAACACTATAATTATAAAACTGCCATCATGCAAGTGGGTCTGAAAAGTGTCCGAGTATTCGAACCCTAATACAAGAGAAATTGTAAGTAAACACCATAATTACACATCTGCTATCTTGCAAGAGGGTCGAATAAGTGTCCTATATTCGAACCCTAATTTGGAGAAATTGTAAGTAAACACCATAATTACATATCTGTCATCATGCAAGAGAGTCCGAATAAGTGTTCGCGTAATCGAACCAAAATGCATGAGAAATTGTAAGTATACACCAAAATTACGTATTTCCCGTCATACAAGAGAATTCAGAGAAGTGTCCGAGTATTCGAACACCAATTTGGAGAAATTGTAAGTAAACAACACAATTACATATCTGCCATCAAGCAAGAGGGTCCGAATAAGTGTTCGAGTACTCGAACCCTAATACATGAGAAATTGTAATTAAAAGGCACAATTACATATCTGTCATCGTGCAAGAGGGTCTGAATAAGTGTGCGAGTATCCGAACCGTAATGCATGAGAAATTGTAAATAAGCACCATAATTATATATATGCCATCATGCAAGAGGGTCTGGATAAGTGTCCGAGTATTCGATCCGTAATGCGTGAGAAATTGTAAGTAACACCCTAATTACATATCTGCCATCTTATAAGAGGGTCTGAATAAGTGTCCGAGTATTCGAACCCTAATGCATGAGAAATTGCAATTCAATGCCATAATTACATATCTGCCATCATACAAGAGGGTGTGAATAAGTGGCCGAGTATTCGAACCCTGATGCATGAGAAATTGTAAGTAAACACGATAATTAAGTATCTGCCATCGTGCAAGAGGGTCTGATAAATGTCTGAGTATTCGAACCCCAATCCATGAGAAATTGTTAGTAAACACCATAATTACATATCTCTCATCTTGCAAGAGGGTCCGAATAACGTGTCCGAGTATTCAAACCCTAAGTTGGAGAAATTGTGTGTAAACACCATAATTACATATCCACCGTCATGCAACAGGGTCCGAATAAGTGTCTGAGTATTCGAAACCTAATGCGAGCGAAATTGTAAGTAAACAACCAAATTATGTATCTGCCATCCGGCGAGAGTGTCTGGATAAGTGTCCGAGTATTCGAACCCTAATTTGGAGAAATTGTATGCAAACACCATAATTACATATCTGCCATCTTGCAAAAGGGTCCGAATAAGTGTCCGAGTATTCGAATCCCAATGCATGAGAAATTGTAATTAAACGCCATAATTACATATCTACCATCATACAAGAGGGTCTGAATAAGTGCCCGAGTATCTGAACCCTAATGCATGACAAATTGTAAGTGAAAAGCAAAATTACGTATCTGCCATCATGCAAGAAGGTCTGGATAAGTGTCCAAGTATTCGAACCCCAATTTGCAAAAATTGTAAGTAAACACCATTATTACATATCTGCCATCATGCAAGACGGTCCGAATAAGTGTTCGAGTATTCGAACCCTAGTTCATGAGAAATTGTCATTAAACGCCATAATTACATATTTTTCCATCATAGAAGACGATCTGAATTAGTGTCTGAGTATCCGAACCTTACTGCTTGAGAAATTGTAAGTACACATCATAATTATATATTTGCCATCATGCAAGAGGGTCCGGATAAGTGTCCGAATAGTCGATACCTAATGCATGAGAAATTGTAAGTAAACACCATAATTACATATCTGCCATCATGCAAGAGGGTCCAAATATGTGTCCTAGTATTTGAACCCTAATGCATGAGAAATGGTAATTAAACGCCATAATTACATATCTGCCATCATACAAGAGGGTCTGAATAAGTGTCCGAGTATTCAACCCCTAATGCATCAGAAATTGTACGTAAACACCATAATTACACATCTGCTATCTTGCAAGAGGGTTCGAATAAGTGTCCTAGTATTCGAACCCTAATTTGGAGAAATTGTAAATAAACACTATAATTACAAAACTACCGTCATGCAAGTGGGTCCGAAAAGTGTTCGAGTATTCGAACCCTAATACATGGGAAATTGTAAGTAAACACCATAATTACACATCTGCTATCCTGCAAGAGGGTTCGAATAAGTGTCCTAGTATTCGAACCCTAATTTGGAGAAATTGTAAGTAAAACACCATAATTACATATCTGCCATCATGCAAGAGGGTCCGAATAAGTGTTCGCGTATTCGAACCCAAATGCATGAGAAATTGTAAGTAAACACCAAAATTACGTATTTGCCGTCATGCAAGAGAATGCGGATAAGTGTCCGAGTATTCGAACACCAATTTGGAGAAATTATAAGTAAACAACATAATTACATATCAGCCATCAAGCAAGAGGGTCCGAGTAAGTGTTCGAATACTCAAACCTTAATGCATGAGAAATTGTAATTAAAAGCCACAATTACATATCTGTCATCGTACAAGAGGGTCTGAATAAGTGCGCGAGTATCCAAACTGTAATGCATGAGAAATTGTAAATAAACACCATAATTATATATATGCCATCATGCAAGAGGGTCTGGATAAGTGTCCGAGTATTCGAATCCTAATGCGTGAGAAATTGTAAGTAACACCTTAATTATATATCTGCCATCATGTAAGAGGGTTCGAATAAGTGTCCGAGTATTCGAACCCTAATGCATGAGAAATTGTAAGTAAACACCGTAATTACGTATCTGCCGTCACACAAGAGGGTGTGAACAAGTGTCCGAGTATTCGAACCCTAATGCATGAGAAATTATAAGTAAACACCATAATTACGTATCTACCATCATGCACGAGGGACCGAGTAAATGTCTGAGTATTCGAACCGCAATGCATGAGAAATTGTTAGTAAACACCATAATTACATATCTCCCATCATGCAAGAGGGTCCGAATAAGTGTCCGAGTATTCGAACCCTAAGTTGGAGAAATTGTATGTAAACATCATAGTTACATATCTCCCATCATGCAAAAGGGTCCGAATAAGTGTCCGAGTAGACGAATCCTAATGCGAGAGAAATTGTAAGCAAACAACCAAATTATGTATCTGCCATCATGCAAGAGGGTCCGAATAAGTGTCCGAGTATTCGAACCCTAACTTGGAGAAATTGCATGCAAACACCATAATTACATATCTGCCATCTTGCAAAAGGGTCCGAATAAGTGCCAGAGTATTCAAATCCCAATGCATGAGAAATTGTAATTAAACGCCATAATTACATATCTACCATCATACAAGAGAGTCTGAAAAAGTGTCCGAGTATCCGAACCCTAACACATGACAAATTGTGAGTAAATAGCAAAATTACGTATCTGCCATCATGCAAGAAGGTCCGGATAAATCTCCAAGTGTTCGAACCCCAATTTGCAAAAAATGTAAGTAAACATTATTATTACATATCTGCCATCACGCAAGAGGGTCCGAATAAGTGTCTGAGTATTCGAACCCTAGAGCATGAGAAATTGTAATTAAATGCCATAATTACATATCTTCCATTATAGAAGAGGATCCGAATAAGTGTCCGGGTATCTGAACCCTACTGCGTGAGAAATTGTAATTAAATGCCATAATTATATATTTGCCATCACGCAACAGGGTCCGGATAAGTGTCCGAATATTCGATACCTAATGCATGAGAAATTGTAAGTAAACACCATAATTACATATCTGCCATCATGCAAGAGGGTCCAAATAAGTGTCCGAGTATTTGAACCCTAATGCACGAGAAATTGTAATTAAATGCCATAATTACATATCTGCCATCATACAAGAAGGTCTGAATAAGTGTCCGAGTATTCGAACCCTAATGCATGAGAAATTGTAAGTAAACACCGTGTTACGTATCTGCCATCATCCTAGAGGGTCCGAATAAATGTCTGAGTAGTCGAACCCCAATGCATGAGAAATTGTTAGTAAACACCATAATTACATATCTGCCATCTTGCAAGAGGCCTGAATAATTGTCTGAGTATTCGAACCCGAATTTGGAGAAATTGTAAGTAAACACCATAATTTCATATCTGCCATCACGCAGGAGAGTCCGAATAATTGTCCGAGTATTCGAACCCTAATGCGTGAGAAATTGTAAGTAAACCCCAAAATTACGTATCTGCCATCATGCAAGAGGGTCCGGATAAGCGTCCGAGTATTTGAAACCCAATTTGGAGAAATTGTAAGTAAACACGATAATTACATATCTGCCATCTTGCAAGAGGGTCTGAATAAGTCTCCGAGTATTTGAACCCTAATGCATGTTAAATTGTATTTAAACGGCATAATTACGTATATGCCATCATACAAGAGGGCCTTAATAAGTGTCCAAGTATCCGAACCCTAATGCATGAGAAATTGAAAGTAAATAGCAAAGTTACATATCTGCCATCATACAAGAGGGTCCGGATAAGTGTCCAAGTGTTCGAACCCCAATGTGCAGAAATTGTAAGTAAACACCATATTTACATATCATCCATCATGCAAGTTGGTCCGAATAAGTATCTGAGTATTCGAACCCCAATGAATGAGAAATTCCAATTAAGTGTCGTAATTACATATCTGCCATCACACAAGAGGATCTGAATAAGTGTCTGAGTATCCGAACCTTATTGCATGAGAAATTGTAATTAAATGCCATAATTACATATCTGTCATCATACAAGAGGGTTTGAATAAGTGTTCGAGTATTCGAACCATAATGCCTGACAAATTGTAAGTAAACACCATAATTACGTATCTGCCATCATACAAGAGGGTCTGGATAAGTGTCCAAGTGTTCGAACCCCAATGTGCAGAAATTGTAACTAAATACCATAATAACTTATCTGCCATCATGCAAGTTGGTCCGAATAAGTATCCGAGTATTCGATCCCTAATGGATGAGAAATTGTTAATAAACACTATAATTACAAAACTGTCATCATGTAAGTGGGTCCGAAAAGTCTCCGAGTATTCGAACCCTAATACATTAGAAATTGTAAGTAAACACCATAATTACACATCTGCTATCTTGCAAGAGGGTTCCAATAAGTGTCCTAGTTTTCAATCCCTAATTTGGAGAAATTGTAAATAAACACCATAATTACATATCTGCCATCATGCAAGAGGGTCCGAATAAGTGTTCGCGTATTTGAACCAAAATGCATGAGAAATTGTAAGTAAACACCAAAATTACGTATTTGCCGTCATGCAAGAGAATTCAGATAAGTGTCCGAGTATTCAAACACCAATTTGGAGAAATTGTAAGTAAACAACATAATTACATATCTGCCATCAAGCAAGAGGGTCAGAATAAGTGTTCGAGTACTCGAACCCTAATGCATGAGAAATTGTAATTAAAAGCCACAATTACATATCTGCCATCGTGCAAGAGGGTCTGAATAAGTGTGCGAGTATCCGAACCGTAATGCAAGAGAAATTGTAAATAAACGCCATAATTGTATATATGCCATCATGCAAGAGGGTCTGCATAAGTGTCCGAGTATTCGAACCCTGATGCATGAGAAATTGTAAGTAAACACCATAGTTATGTATCTGTCATCGTGCAAGAGGGTCTGAGTAAATGTCTGAGTATTTGAACCCCAATGCATAAGAAATTGTTAGTAAATACCATAATTACATATCTCCCATCCTGCAAGACGGTCCGAATAAGTGTTCGAGTATTCGAACACTAAGTTGGAGAAATTGTATGTAAACAACATAATTACATATCCACCATCATGCAAGAGGGTCTGAATAAGTGTCTGAGTATTCGAACCCTAATGCGAGAGAAATTGTAAGTAAACAACCAAATTATGTATCTGCCATCCGGCGAGAGTGTCCAGATAAGTGTCCGAGTATTCGAACCCTAATTTGGAGAAATTGTATGCAAACACCATAATTACATATCTGCCATCTTGCAAGAGTGTCCGAATAAGTGTCCGAGTATTCGAATCCCAATGCATGAGAAATTGTAATTAAACGCCATAATTACATATCTACCATCATACAAGAGGGTCTGAATAAGTGTCCGAGTTTCCGAACCCTAACGCATGACAAATTGTAAGTGAAAAGCAAAATTACGTATCTGCCATCATGCAAGAAGGTCTTGATAAGTGTCCAAGTGTTCAAACCCCAATTTGCAAAAATTGTAAGTAAACACCATTATTACATATCTGCCATCATGCAAGAGGGTCTGAATAAGTGTCCGAGTATTCGAACCCTAGTGCATGAGAAATTGTAATTAAATGCCATAATTACATATCTTCCATCATAGAAGAGGATCTGAATAAGTGTCTGAGTATCCGAACCCTACTGCCTGAGAAATTGTAAGTACACACCATAATTATATATTTGCCATCATGCAAGAGGGTCCGGATAAGTGTCCGAATAGTCGATACCTAATGCATGAGAAATTGTAAGTAAACACCATAATTACATATCTGCCATCATGTAAGAGGGTCCAAATAAGTGTCCCAGCATTTGAACCCCAATGCATGAGAAATTGTAATTAAACGCCATAATTACATATCTGCCATCATATAAGAGGGTCTGAATAAGTGTCCGAGTATTCAAACCCTAATGCATCAGAAATTGCAAGTAAACACCATAATTACATATCTGCCATCATGCAAGAGGGCCGAATAAGTGTCCGAGTATTAGAACCCGAATTTGGAGAAATTGTAAGTAAACACCATAATTACATATATGCATCATGCAAGAGGGTCCGAATAAGTGTCCGAGTATTCGAACCCTAATGCGTGAGAAATTGTAAGTAAACAACAAAACTACGTATCTGTCATCATGCAAGAGGGTCCGGATAAGCGTCCGAGTATTCGAAACCCAATTCGGAGAAATTGTAAGTAAACACGATAATTACATATCCGCCATCTTACAAGAGGGTCCGAATAATTGGCCGAATATTCGAACCCTAATGCATGTGAAATTGTATTTAAATGGCATAATTACGTATCTGCCATCATACAAGAGGGTCTGAATAAGTGTCCGAGTATCCGAACCCTAATGCATGAGAAATTGTAAGTAAATAGCAATGTTACGTATCTGCCATCATGCAAGAGGGTCCGGATAAGTGTCCAAGTTTTCGAACCCCAATTTGCAGAAATTGTAAGTAAACACCATATTTACATATCTGCCATCATGCAAGTCGGTCCGAATTAGTGCCTGAGTATTCGAACCCTAATGCATGAGAAATTGCAATTAAGTGCCGTAATTACATATCTACCATCATAGAAGAGGATCTGAATAAGTGTCTGAGTATCCGAACCCTAATGCATGAGAAATTGTAATTAAACGCCATAATTACATATCTGTCATCATACAAGAGGGTCTGACTAAGAGTCTGAGTTTTCGAACCCCAATGCGTGAGAAATTGTAACTAAACACCATAATTAAATATCTGACATCATGTAGGAGGGTACGAATAAGAGTCCGAGTATTCGATCCCTAATGGATGAGAAATTGTAAATAAACACTATAATTACAAAACTGCCACCATGCAAGAGGGTCCGAAAAGTGTCCGAGTATTCGAACCCTAATACATGAGAAATTGTAAGTAAACAACATAATTACACATCTGCTATCATGCAAGAGGGTCCGAATAAGTGTCCTACTATTCGAACCCTAATTTGGAGAAATTGTAAGTAAACACCATAATTACATATCCGCCATCGTGCAAGAGGGTCCGAATAAGTGTTCGCGTTTTCGAACCCAAATGCATGAGAAATTGTAAGTAAACACCAAAATTACGTATTTGCCGTCATGCAAGAGAGTTCGGATAAGTGTCCGAGTATTCGAACACCAATTTGGGGAAATTGTAAGTAAACAACATAATTACATATCTACCATCATGCAAGAGGGTCCGAATAAGTGTCCGAGTATTCGAACTCTAATGCATGAGAACTTGCAATTAAACGCCATAATTACATATCTGCCATCATACAAGAGGGTCTGAATAAGTGTTCGAGTATCCGAACACTAATGCGTGAGAAATTATAAGTGAGCACCATAATTATATATATGCCATAATGCAAGAGGGTCCGAATAATTGTTCGATTGTTCGAATGCAAATGCATGAGAAATTGTAAGTAACACCATAATTACATATATGCCATCATCCAAGCGGGTCCGGATAAGTGCCCGAGTATTCGAACCCCAACTTGGAGAAATTGTATGTAAACACAATAATTACATATCTTCCATCATGCCAGAGGGTCCGAATAAAGGTTCGAGTATTCGAACCCAAATGCATGAGATATTTTAATTAAACGCCATAATTACATATCTGCCATCATACAAAAGGGTTAGAATAAGTGTCCGAGTATTCGACCCTAATGCATGGTAAATTGTAAGTAACACCATAATTACAAATCAGCCATCATACAAGAGTGTCTGAATAAGTGTCTGAGTATTCGAACCCCAATGCATGAGAAATTGTAAGTAAACACCATAATTACATATCTGCCACCATGCTAGAGTGTCCGAATAAGTGTCCGAGTATTCAAACCCAAATGCGTGAGAAATTGTAACTAAACACCATAATTACATATCTACCATCATGCAAGAGGGTCCGAACATGTGTCTGAGTATTCGAACCCTAATTTGGAGAAATTGTTACTAAACACCGTAATTACATATCTTCCATCATCCCAGGGTCTCCGAAAAGTGTTCTAGTATTCGAACCAAAATGCATGAGAAGTGGTAAGTAAACACCATAATTACATATCAGCCATCATGCAAGAGGGTCCAAATAAATGTTCGAGTATTCGAACCCTCATTTGGAGAAATTGTAACTAAACACCATAATTATATATCTGCCATCATGCAAGAGGGTCCGAATAAGTGCCCGCGTATTCGAAGCCTAATGCATGAGAAATTATAAGTAAATATCAAAATTACGTATTTGCCATCATGCAAGAGGGTCCGGATAAGTGTCCAAGTATTCGGACCCCAATTTGGAGAAATTGTAAGTAAACACCATACTGACATATCTGCCTTCACGCAAGAGTCTCCAAAAAGTGTCCGAGTATTCAAACCAAAATGTATAAGAAATTGTAAGTAAACACCATAATTACATATCTGCCATCATGCAAGAGGGTCCGAATAAGTGACCGAGTATTCGAACCCTAATTTGGAGAAATTATAAGTGAACACCATAATTACATATCTGCCATCATGCAAGAGGATCCGAACAAGTGTTCGAGTATCCGAACCCTAATGCATGAGAAATTGTAAGTAACGCTATAATTATATATCAGCCATCATACAAGAGGGTCCGAATAAGTGTGCGAGTATTCGAACCCTAATGCATGAGAAATTGAACAATACAAAGCTAATTAGCTAACTACATTAACTAATTAATTACAAAATGACTAATTAACATAATTAACTAATTAATTACAACACGAATTAATCAACTAACCTCATTAAATTATTACAACATGTAAGCACAACAATTATATGACAAATGACTAATTTAAACTAATTAACTAGTCCGGGAAGCGAAGGAGGCCCATGCATGCTCAGTTTCTACCCGAAGAACGTCCACTGTTTGCTCCTGAAAGCCTCTGTTGCACGACCCTTGCACTGGTTTTCCCCTCCTAGATCAACTCTACTCTGCTTCATAGGCATTCTGCTGAAAATTCACTGGCGGCCGGCAGGCCAGAAGTGGTGGCTGGTCGGCCACCAATAGGGAGTACCGTCCAACACTAGTGGTCTGCAGGACAGAAACAGTGGTCGGCTAGCCACTGATGATACACCATTTCTTGCAGCAACAAAAAGCAAACAGAACAAAGAGAGGGTTTTCTCACAAGTTGTTTGCATTGTGTATCCTTCCTTATCATTAAAACATCTCAAAGGAGTTATACACTTGGTTCAAAAAAACATCAATCAAGCAATTTCATTGCATGATAGCTAAAGAACCAAGGTGTACAAGTTTAATCAATGCACAAACCAGACTAAAAACCTTCACCCTATCATGCATGATCAAGGGCAATGGTGACCTTAGAAAATTTGCACATTTAATCATTTTGAGTATGAAACGTCCCAATTTTCCTTGTGTTCAAATTAACGTCCAATTTGAACACACCAAAACACAACCAATTCTTAACTTGCAAAATTTTAGTTTTTATCTTTATTTACCCATTTTAACTTACCAACCATTCTTTAACCAATTAAGTCCATTGGTGAGAAGTCCTCTAAAGAGAATGAATTGTCAAACAAGCGGTAGTGTAAGGCAAGAGAGAGGTGTCATGGCATTGATAATGAACCCCTAAAAGAGGATTAAACCATTAAGCATGGACCTCAATCTTGAGCTTAAACTATCCCAAGGTTGAAATAACCCTCAAAGCAAATAAAGAGTCAAGAAATGAGGAAGGTTGCAGAGATTAATGAGTGTTAAAATTAAGTAAGAAAATCATTTAAAACATGCAATTAACTCAAACAAGTAGTGTCTAAATGCCTAAAACACCAAGCTTGTGAGGACACTTACACTACAACCATGTAAAACAAGACTCAAATGCAACAACCAGCCAAAAACAGAGGTAAGATAGTCCAAAATAGAGGTCAAAACATGCTGGAATTATACTATAAAAGGCTAGAAAATTAAACTAACACATAGAGCTAACTAGGCTGGCAAACAAGACACAAGGAGGGGAGGCTAACCCTTCCAAATTTGAGCTTCAAAACATGATTTTCATCACTGAAATTACTCTTAAATTCAGTGTTCAAAAGCCCAAAAAAGATGGTTTGAAAGTGGGAAACAAAGGTGGAAAGGCCTTACAAATAAGGAAGAAAGAAGGGTGAACCTGTAATGCCCTGCTATTTCATACATGAATCCATCACAACCAATATATCAATTCACCCCAAAGCCATACTTTTTCACAAAACTAAGAATTAAAATTTACAACTTCTCCATTTACATGTCCTTAAAACCTTGTACCCAACTCCAAGTTCTACAACAAGATGACAATTACAATAGAAGAACCCCATAGGTGTACAAGACAATAACAAAATAAGTCTAACAGCCCTAATACAAAACTCTAAGTCATTACAGCAAAATATTCTCAACTGTCAATCCCAAAACCGCTTACTTCAAGTCACCATTGTAGTTGTACAACATTATTTCCTGAAAAATGGAATAGGGGTGAGCTATATGCCCAGTAGGAATACATTTAACCAAGTATTTAATCATTCGAATAAATTTATGGCACCCTTGAGACAAAACATAATAAGTAGTTATGAACACATGTAATCTTCATTGATTATGTAAATACATAACAATTAAGCATGGACCATTACATTTCACATTATACAGCACAACAATTAAACAATCACATCAATGAAAAACAAACCATAAGTCCCATGTAAGAGTCCAACACAAGTTGCTTTACTTTCAAAAACCATCCCCTACATTTACCGGCTATTGTACGGTAGAAAGTGGGCACCCAAGAAAACCATCCATTTTTTCACTTTTGTCGGCTATTATACGGCAGAACTATGTGGACACCCAAAAATATTTTCCCCACATTCGTCTAGCGATAAGCCTAGACATGGCATTTGGGCACCTCTTAAACTCCCCGCGCAGGTACCAACACAACACCACATTTTCCAAAACCGACTTTTACCTGGACTCATGCACAATTAACAATTCCATCACATTTTAATTCCATCAACAAACATCCATTATCACAATAGATGAAACACCACATAATATTCAAAGAATAATAACATTCAAGTCACAATTCCCTTACCATATCAACATCCACATCTTTCATCTCTTGATTGTTCATAATATTCCATGAATCAAAGGAAATTCCACTCAATTTAGTGTTTTCTATTCAAATTGAAAAGTTAGGGTTTTACCAAATTTGGGGGTTTCTTTCCTTTATCATAGATATAGGTTTTAACAACATTTATAGATATGTTTTTAGCAAAAGAGTTAAGAAATTTCAAGCAAAAGTCAAGCAAAATGATTTATTTGTGTAAAACATGGGTTTAATCTAACAAGATCCTCAAATTACCTTTTAAGTCACAACAATACTACAAAATATCTTCAAAATAAAGAAATACTAGGATAAAAGTATCCCTACCTCAAAGAAATGAAAAGAAAACTAGGAGAAACACAAAGTTGGTGAAATCTCGAAGTCCTTAGATCAAAAGAAAGCGCTTGACGTGCTCTACAACCTTCTTCACCGGACCTAGGCGAGAAGATGCTTCTAGATGAGTATATCTAGATGTCTAAGCGGGAAAAAGTTGGGTTTAAAGAGAGGAGAGAGACTCACGGTTTGAGAGGAAAAAGGAGGAGAAAATCTTGAGAGAGAAGAGTGTTGGGCCTATTTATAGTAGTAGAAAAGTAGCCCTAAGGTCATTGCAAAGAATAAGCCCAAAACCCCCAAAAGTAGGGCCCATTCAGACCCACAAATTCTGGAAATAACATGCAGGGGTCGACCCTTTAGGTAGAAAAGACAATCTGGCACAAGCAAGGGGGGTCAACCCTTAGACAAGTGGGGGTCGACCCTAATTTCCAGCAACTAACACAGAAATTCTGTAATATAAGAGGGTCGACCCTTCTTAGACTAGTGTCGACCCTATAGAAAACCAGCAAAAGTACCAATAATTCAAACATATATAACTCTCTCGTTCAGACTCTGTTTTAGGTCATTCTTCTATCCAAATCGAAGCCCCGCAAATAAGCTTTCCAATGGGTCAAGCCTCACATTTAAATTCAAAGTATGGAAGGAGAAACGAGATAAAGAGTAAAGGTTGGTCAAAAATTAAAACTCAAATTTGGGGCTTTTGATCTAATCTTGCCTAAATACCTTGTTAAGGCTTCAATCAAGGTTCCAAACATCCCCCAAGGATCATCAATTATAATATTTAGAGTTCACTTTCCAACCCATCAATGCCACGAGTCTGACAACCATACAAGTTTTAAGGTGGCGAGTACTAATTTACACCAATCCAATACGAATTAGAACTTGAGTCATTACAGAACCACCCCATGCCTTTAAATGACCTACAACCAACAATTTCAGCGTGCAAAAATAGAGTTTTTATAGCCCAAAAATAGGCCAAAATCCGTGGGAAAAAGATAGAAAAACAAATATGCAAAGTAAGTTAAAAAGGCAAGTGTTTTACCTCTTGAAGGGAAGACCAACTTTAGACAACAATTCAAGCCAAAACCACCTTCTAGAGCTCCAAGAAGGCCTCAAAGAATCTTAGCTCAAAGATGAATCACTTTGGTTAAGGAGGTGTAGGCAAAAGTGTGGTGTATCTAAGCTATTATGCCCAAACTTGCAAGAGAGAGAAATATAGAAAGAGAAATAATTTTTGCTCTAAAAATTCTAACCTTCCAAATTGGGAAAGGAGAACCCCTATATATAGAAAAACATGCTCTTGGCTGAGATATATCCCTCCATACACGTGTAGGGAGATGTAGCCAATTATGGTAACAGCTGGCACAGTTGTCAACAAAATATCTAAAAAAGGACACTGATGGCTGGCAGGCCAATAGTGTGGCCAGCAGGCCACCACCATTGGCCGGTAGGTGACTTGGATGGCCGGCGAGGTGCAATTGGTGGCCGGCAATTTCAAATAGTGGCCGGCTGGCCACCAGGGGTTGCAGACTTGAAGGTTTGGTCCAAAACAAGGTATAGAATGGACGAGGTTTGAAAGCTCGAAGACGATGCATTCCTCCGAGGACTTCGGGCACTAAAATGAGCAGATGGAGTCATAATCATCGAGTGCACAAGCGATGACGTCCAAGTCTTGATGAAGGTAAAAAATGGGTTGTCTACAGTAGGGGTTTTGGGATAAACTAAAAAAAGTACTTTTTTAGTTTACCTCACTTATTTGGGTCACATCAATCAATATATATCAAAATTTCATCTCTACTTTTCTAACCACTTTCTTTATTTTTCTACACATTTTTTTTAATTATAAAAGTCAAAAAGTACACTTATTTAAAACATCCCAAACCACCTTAATGTTACTGTTTTCAAAGAACTTCCAATACAAATGAACTAAATCATCAGGTGTTACATGAAAAGAATGTGAACTTTGAGTTTTAAGGATAAATAGGTTGTCCATTTCTATGAGTGTCCAAAATTGAAGTAGCAAAGGCCCGTATTGCCCACTACATAAATTTTGAAGCACATGTTCCATCTTCTGCTTGAGATCCGAGTTGCCTAGCAACAGATCTGAATTGAAAATTAAAGAGTGAATAAAGAAACCCCTAAACAAACAAACAGAACTGAATTGAAAAAGAAAATAAAGGTAAAATAAAAGGAGGAGGAAACAAAGAGGGATAGTAGAAGAAGAAAGTCACCGTCGAGGATTGGAGTCAGTTGTTCATATAGCGGGGTCAGAAGTTGTTCGGGAAGCAGAGTTGAAGGTTGTTCGAGTTCGCCTTCTCGGCTATTGTTATCGTTATCATTATCATTATCATTATGGTTATCGTTAAAACAGTTGTACCAATCTATCCCTCCTATTCTTTTTTTGATCGAAAGAACCAATTAGATATCATATAAAGTTAAGCAAGTAACAAGAGAAGGAGGGGACAAGCCACCCAATTTACAGGAAGAGAACCTCCTAGTCTATCTCAGGCAGTCCAGTGCGCTGCACTATTTGCAACCCGTGGACAACATCTAAAGGTTAACTCGCGTCTATGTGCCAATGCCCTGATATCTACATAGATGGCTGCACATTCCCGTGGGGGAACATCCTTAGATACGCAAAGTTTTATTGCCTTCTGGTTGTCTCCCTCAATTTCCACCCAGTTCAAATTTATAGCATCACACATAACACATGCCAAGCGAATATCTAAAGCTTCGCCCTAGAACACCGAGGTGATAGCAACCTCACGAGCCATCCCATCAATGACTTTCCCTTGAGCATTACGCATTAGAACAGCTACAGCACCCCCTTTCGAAATAGAGTTTACGGCAACGTCACAATTCACTTTGAGAGAAAAATCTATCTGTACTATAGAGATGTTTGTGGGAAATTGTGACCAGGGTAAAATAGATCAACAAACAATCCAATTAAACAATACTCTAGGCATTCAGAGACCAAAAACGAGCAGTCTAATAAATAAAGAGATCAAAGACCAATTTCAATTAAACAGAACTCTAGACGTTCACCAAAAATGAGCAGTCTGATAAATAGAGAGATCAAAGACCAATTCTGTAATAACCCGACCCTCGTATATGATTATGGTATCTTTTAGTTTTCTATTCTGTGTTTTTGAGTGCTATTGTGAGAATTTATGAAGAATTATGTTTAATTCAGTGAACCTCGGAAATATGCACTCTTATCTGGTTAATAGAGAAATTATTTGTCACACTTAAGATGTTTAAATTAGGAATTGCGAGCCTTAGAGGGATGATAATCCGAAATCGATTTCACATTCAAGATCAGTATAATTTTTATGTAATACATGTATTTTTGTGAAATTTAATTTGGAATAATTAAATTGATTAAGTTTTGTCCAATTTAATTTATAAATATATATATATATATATATCTAAGTAGGCTTTGACTATTTGACTTCCTTTATATATATGTGTGTATATGTACATGCTTAGTCCTTGGCCTTAGGAACCTTAAAACAAAAATATCTCCTGGAGAGTAGAAAAGAAGAATTAAGGAGGAAGAAGAAATTCAACAAGGAAGAAATTTGGGGAAATTGGGAAGGCATCTAGAGATTAAGGCTTAAGGTGAGTTTAACCCACCTAGTTTTATTGTTTTTCTTTTGTTAGAAAGTAGGAATCTCTTGGTGTTGTATCATTTAAAGTTGTGTGTGTGTGTTGAAGAATTAGCATGATACTTTTATCTTTTGTTTGTTTTGTTTTGATTCCCTTGGTTGCCAAGCTTGAATTCATCTCTTCATGCTCAAAGGCTATGTGTATGTATATGTGTGTGTGTGGGTGTGTGTGAAGATGGGAATATTATGGAAATGAGTTGTGTTTGTGAGTTAAGCTTAAAGATTTAAGTTGGACATAGATTGATCTATGTTATGACTTCTAATTACATAATTTTGACCCATGGTTAACAATTAAAAGATCTTATTTTGAGCCTTGAACAAGAGCACCAAAAATTGGATTTTTGCTGAATTTTCGCACAGGTTTCTACCAGAATCGCCGCACGTGCGGGGCTTCTTGCCGCACGTGCGGGGCTCACAGCCGCACGTGCGGCCCAAGTTGGAAAAAATGACTTGCTCCGTTTTTCATGCTCGACCCTCTGATATTTTTAGAATTTGTATTTGATACCTTTTTGATGTATGTAAATTCATTTGAAGCGAAATGAGTCCGAAAGCAATGTAACAAGGAAGGGAACTAATGTGTGAGCTATGTATGTGTATAGGTCATACCTCGGGAAGGTCAAGCACTCCATTGTTGCACTGTGAGTAATAGTACTATATTGACACACCGTTAATATATTGTTGACGTTAAGATCCTCGTTGTAAGTATTATATTGACATGAAGCTATGTATTGATGTTGTGATTCTTGTTACAAGATTTATGATGGCATGAAGTTAGATATATACTATAAGTTAAATATTATGAAATTACGGAAACATTGAAAGAGGTTGTGAAGTTATGTACGCTATGTGTGAAATCTTGTGAATTATGGAATGTATCAAGGGAATTGTGAGTTTGTGGAACTATGTGGCTAAGGGCCATGTGTGAACTCTGAACCAATGTGGCCAAGGGCCATTTGTGAACGACGAAGCTATGAGGCCAAGGGCCGGTGTGTGATATATGAATTTATGAACTTGTGAACTTGTGAAACCGGAAGGGCCGAAGGCCAATGTGATAAGTTGTAAGTTTATGAACCTAATGACTCTTTGTGACCATTAGGCCAAGGACCAATTTGTGAAGTTGTGAACCAACGGGGTCGTTCAGAACCTATGAAGTGGATATTGCCGTCTAACATCAATATGTGATTCATGTTAGAATGAATGTGAATTGTTCCGTCTCCATGAATAGTACTGAAATGACACATGTGCTTTCTGTAAATAACTATCATTAATGTTATAACAAACCATGGGAAATCTAAGAGCACTATTGAACAGTATATTTTATTTAAGATTGATGAGGAACACTAACATTCTGTTGTCCACAAGACAGTTATACTGATTTACAACGACTAACGGAACGGACATGCATTGTGGAACTACGGTAATTACGTATCTCTGGAATCGTTTAATCGGTAAAATGTATGTACCACTTATCAGTAACATTCTGTTAAGCTTATAACAATTACGTTAATCTATGTGAATAAGGGTAAGAATGTACGTAATTTCTGTCCAGTTCTGAAGTTAATCTGATCTGATGATTTCTAGTGTGGAACAAAGTGCTACACTTTGGTGGGAGCCACCTCTTGAATCCACACAGAGATATGCATATATTTCTGGGCCGAGGGCCATTCTGTATCATTCTGGGCCGAGGGCCATTCTGTATCATTCTGGGCCAAGGGCCATTCTGTATCATTCTGGGCCGAGGGTCATTCTGTACCATTCTGGGCCGAGGGCCATTTTGTATCATTCTGGGCCGAGGGCCATTCTGTACCATTCTGGGCCGAGGGCCATTCTGTGTCATTCTGGGCCGAGGGCCGTTCCGTGTTATTCTGGGCCGAGGGCCGCTCTGTATATATTTCTGGATTCATGTCTGTTTGAGATATAATTACAGCGTGTAATTAATCATATAATTTGCAGTTATATACTTTATTATTTCAGTTGTACCTTACATCATTATGTACTATTATTCACTGAGCTTCACTCATTCTGTATTTTATTTGTTCTTTAGGTGAGCAACCGGGAGTCCAGTCCTAACCCTTAAGGCTTGTCTCTTTTATGTCAACCCCGGTGTGTCCAGGCACTAGCCGAGACCGTGTGTTTTGTAAAGCGTTGCCAAGTTTTGATGTTTGCTTTGGTTATCTATTTATGGTTGATTGTATATGATCCTTTCTTCATTAATATTTTTGTTGTACACCGTTTGTGGAGCTGAGCCGAGATATAGGCTTTCTGTATAATATTTACTTAGTGTAATGTTGCGATCCTAGCATGTCAATAGTAGCTCAATGGATATGTTCTGATGTTGTTTTTAATATTAAATGCTTCCTTTCAGGCCCCCTATGTTATGTATATCAGGTTTAATGCCTATGTCTGCATAGGTCATGCCCGAACTTTTAGGGGCGGGTTCAGGGTGTGACAAATTCAATTAAACAGAACTCTCGACATTTAGAGGCCAAAAGGGAGCAGTCTGATAAACTGAAGCAGTCATAAAGTGTCATAAAATATTAATATTAACTATTATTTTAATGGTATGATTTGAGGTAATATTTATAGTGGAATATTACTCAACTTGTTTGATTTTGATTTTTTTTTTTTTAAATTGTGTTTTTATTTTCGTTTTTTTTTTGTTTTAAATATTTTAAGTAATTTTTTTATTTTTTAAATGCTTTTAACCTAAAAATAAAATACTTGTAAAAATATTTAAAAAAATTAACAAATACATAAGAATACAAAAATATAATAAGCTAATCAATTGTCATTTTTCTATAATATTTAAGGTAATTAATTAGTGCTCATAAATTATACATGGTGGTTAGGGGTGTAAATCTGGCCTAGCCCGGCCCCATGTTGGGCCTCGCGGGCTCCCGTCAAAATCCAGGTCGGGTCGGGTCGGTGGGTCGAGCCTTGGGCGGGCCTAACCATTTTTTTTTAATTTTTTAATTTTTTTTACCAAAATTTTATTATTTTCCATTAAAATAACACTGGGCCTTGGTGCGGGCCATGCCCTAAGCGGGCGACGCCCTAAAAGGGCCTTAAGTGCGCCGCCGGGCCGGGCCAAACAGGTAGGGCCCATGGGCCAAGCTGGGCCCATCTCGAGCCACCCACAGGCCGTAGGCCATTTTTACACCCCTAATGGTTGTCAAGACCCCAAACTTGCCCCTAGAAGTTCGGGCATGACCCATTCAGAAAAGGACATATAACCCTGTAAATATAATATATAGGGGCGTTATCAGAAGCATAGAATTATAAAAGAATGTTGAACCTAACAAACTCAATTGAGCTGCTTCTAATATGCCAGGATCTTACACATCATATGCACCGTATAGAATAGATAAAGTCCCAAAAATACAAAGCTGACATACACATACACATACATATACACATATATAGTCCCAGCCCTAACATCAAGCGTTAACAAAAGAAACCATTGGAGTTATATACATTTAATCCCTAGATTGGCAATCAAAATAGGCCAGTCAACTTAATAGACCCCACAAAATAGATGGCCTTGCAAGGTGCCTGTACATAGGAGGGTTGACAAAAGGAGACGGTATCATGGTTAGGACTCACCGCCTGGTAGGTTACCTACAGAAACAGACATAACACAGAGTGAGCCAAGCTCAGTGAATAGTAATACTTAAATAAAATGATGCTTAACTTGAAACTCAATAGAGTCATGCATAGGGAAAGTATATAGTTCACATAGTTAGTTTGATTCTGTGCTAAGTACATAACGGCCTTAGGCCCAATCTTATAACATAATCATGATGGCTAAAAGCCCTTGCGTATAATGGCACGATGCCCTTGAAACATGGTGGCTAAAAGCCCTTAAGCAGATGGCATGAAGCCCTTGAAACATATGTGTATGAACTCAAGTGGTGTCTCACACGGATTCTAGAGGTGGCTCACGTCGTAGCACTTAGTTCCGTGTAGCACTTTGTTTCATAACATAACAACTTATTTTGAGTGGCCATAGGCCCAGAATCTTATAGAAGGAAGGTATTTCGTCCTTCCCATATCTTTCTTTACATACTTGAAACATTCTTGAAACATTGACATACACACTTGGAACATTAACATAATTGCATACTTGAAACATTAACATTAACATAGTTGCATATCGTGCGTGCGTAAACAAAATGCTAATGAGAATTATTAGCCATATGTAAAGTGGATAATGAGACTACTACTCACAACGTTGAGATGACGTGCTTGTTCCTCCCGGAGTGTGGCCTGCACACATTCACAACTTACACTTGAGTTCACTGTTTTCTCATCACTGAATTTTCTGTTTCACTTCACTTCGAAGGCGTGTATCAATATTTATAAAACATCAAATACATATTCCGACAATATTAGAGTATTCTACATGCAAAAACGGAGCAGACAGTGTTTTTCAGCATGAGCCGCACGTGCGGCTGTGAGCCCCGCACGTGCGGCAGTTGGCCCCGCACGTGCAGCCCTGAGGTCCCGCACATGCCTTTTAAGCAGAACCAAACCTCAAAAATTCAGCATTTGCCGCACGTGCGGTAGTGACTCCCGTACGTGCGGCGATTGTCCTGTTTGGGTCCGAAATTCGCAACAAAAGCTCATCTTCTAGGGAATGTTTTCAAGGCTCAAAGATGGATTCTTTCATTGCTAAATTAAGGTTCAAAAACATGTAATTCAAGGTATTACATACACAATCTACTTGCATTAACTCATGAACACCACTCAATTTGATTACCCATGAATTGAAATTCATGAACACAATTCCATTTCTTGAGATTCTTATCTTCACATGCACACATAACTTAGATACACAAGGTTATGCTCATAAGAATGATTATAAACTTGATAATGAAGAAGACAAAAATATATTTCTTACTAGATGGCTCAAGTTAGACAACATAATCAAGTGATGAGGCCATCCTATCCATTATTCATCATTTACACTCCAAGACTTCATGACAACACTAGATCATACAACATCAAGGCATTTCAACTTCAAATTAAAGAAGAGGGTTGAACTTTGGAAATTAAGCTTACCTTAAACTTCAATCTCTCTCAATTCTTCCTTATCTCTAACCTCTCTTCTCTTCTCCCAGGGACTATGTGAGGAGAAACTTCCTAAGTCTAAGGTTCAATAAGGCTCTTATAGATAAACATATGTAAAGTTTGAATAAGGACGAAAATCAATCGTTTAAGCATCCCAAATTGCAATTTCACAAAAACGCTTAATATTACCTAAAAATTATGCTGATCACATATATGAACACAATTTCGGATAATTAAGCCACTAAGGCTTCCAATTCATGATTTAAACATTCTCACATAACAGATACTTGTCTTATTAAATAGATAGACTCCCTTAAACATGCCTTAAACATGGAGTTTACATACTTAACTTTTAATTTCTCATAGGATTTCACAGTAAGCATTCAAAATCACAAAATAGAATCCGAAAATATAATAGAGAACATGTACGAGGGTCGGGTTATTACAATGGTGGTCATCAATTATACATAGAACTACATGGTTGGAAGAGCTAAAGGTTGTGACTTTGTTATAAATGCAACATCAAGTAAGAAATCTTTTTAATGGTTAGTGTGTTGGCACCAAAAACTTGAAATCTTTTGTCGACAGAGGCATATGCATGTGCAAAGGAGACCTAAGAATGAAGAAGGTGACGTTAGTGGCCTAAGAAAGAGGAATGAGGGTGTGACACATGGCAGTCACAAGAGAGGAGAAAGCTTAGAGGCAGTTGCAGCAGTTGCAATTCATGGGCAGTTGTTGGAGCCCAACAAGTGGACACTTGGTAACACAACTTGGCCAGTGGAGGCCATCTAAAAGCTTGGGATTCAAAGGAAAGTGGACCTTCAACAAAATTCACAATTCATGTGTAACTTAGGAGTAGCATAACTTATTTAGGAGTAGTTCTTGTATTTAGGAGTAGTGCATTTGTAATTCAACTTTTGTACCTAGTTTGGCCCTGTCGATTGTAATCTTATTTGAACTTGTAATTTGATTCTTCTAATTAAGTGACAAGTTTAAGTGTTATTCAATTGAATTTTAGTTTGTTTGCACTTCTTTCTTCACATTACAACCTCCAAAGAAGTCCTTGAGTCTGTCAAGGCATAGGGCATCAACCACATTGCCTGGTTAAGTTTCTATTTGTGAAAACTGGTTTCTCCATTGAATCTCTCCTGTCAATTCAATCTAAACCAGATTTTTGCTAACATATTTTGACACGTCCATTGGGACCAATGTAATTTGAAGTGATGGCTAAGAAGAAACAACATGAAGTCTTTGAAGACCCGGAGAAAAGGGTTGTTGATAGAGAAGAACTTGATGGTGGGTTTGAAGAAGTAAAAGACAACATAGATGATAGCCATTCAATGGTTGGACAAGAAGTAGGCCAAGGAAATGGCCAAAATGTGGCCACAACTAGCCAGTCCAGTTGTCCTCCTATTGATCCAAGAAGAGCTCTTCTACTGCACACTCAGTAAGCAATTGGCTTCATGTCTGCACATGAGAACCTGGTGATGGTAGATGACTTGCTAGACTTGTTTGAGAAGGCTAATATCAAGCCCAGCCAATCAAGAAGAGTTGTGGAAGAGACTCAGGTAAGAAAAGTGCAATGTGATCCTTCTGTAACCCATGTGACTCCTCAAAAACATACAATTGTAAATGAACATGTGTCATTTTATAGACCTCCCACATTTCAAGAAAGATATGAAAAGGGAATGACCGTAAACCCTATGTTCGAATACACAAGAATGAGCGAATATCCTACAAACTCAGTGTTCAATTATAACCCAAATAATTTGGGACAAAGACTTGGGAGGCAACCAAGGCCACAAATGTATGATAATTATGCATTTGATAGGCCAATAGTAGTTCATCATGGTATGGCAGACCAAAGGAATAGGCCATTTAATCAAGTTAGGTCTCAGAATAAGCAAGATCATGCCATGCAACATGTCACGCCCCAAACCTGCCCCTAGAAGTTCGGGCATGACCACTTCAGAAATAGACACTTAACCTGTTATGCATAACATGAGGGGCCTGAACGGAAGCACCTGATAACAAAAATCTATTCCATTGAGCTACCACTATTATGTCAAGATCACAACATTACACCAAATAAATAATAAACAGAAAATGCGCACACACATATCTCGACTCAGCTCCACAATTGAGTGTATAATGAAAATATTAATGAAAGCCAGCCAAAGCATAAGCCAATAACCTAACAACACTCTACAAAATGCATGGGGTTCAGTTAGTGCCTGGACACACTGAGTTGACAAGAGAGAGACGAGTCTTAAGGGTCAGGACTGGACTCCCGGTTGATTACCTACAGAAACAGACAAAATACAGAATGAGCGAAACTCAGTGAATAATAGTACATGAATAATGTAATGATAACCTTGAATAATTAAAGTACAAAACTGTAAAAGCATATGAGTGATTACATTCTATGATTATTTCTAATACAGTCATGGGTTTCAGTTTTCTTAACTGAGTGACTTTAAGCCCAATATGTACCGAACAGCCATAGGTCTACACAAACAAATCGATCATAGGCCCAGAAATATATATATACATATGTGTGGACACATGAGGTGACTCCCACCAAGGTGTAGCACTTCATTCCATATCAGTAACCATCAGAAAATACATACATTCTTCCCATTATTCATATGAATTAGCATAAATAATATAAGTTGAACAGAACGTTGCTGATAATTGTTAGAAAAGGTGAACACATTTCACAGATGGCACGCTTCCAGAAAGACGTAGATACCATAGTTCCCTTACCATAAATCAATAGCTCTTGGGACAACCACAAGCAGAATAATTTCAAATATTATCAGAACTGACTAGTCTCAAGGTTTACAGAGGCACACAGGTCCTTTCAATCATTTACATGAGTTAACATAGTCAGTGTACGACAATGGTTAACAATAAGTATAGCATACCCCGCAGATTGTACATGAGCCATCATAATACTATTTGTAGGGACAGAACAATTTACCTCACAATAGTCTTGATGCATTAGTGATAAAGCAAAATGATTCAGAATACCCAATTAAACTTGTAACATATATAATAGTGTAAGTAATGCAGAGATCATATAATATTTCATTGGCAGAACGACTTTGTCGGTTCACAACTTCACAATTTGGCCCTTGGCCTGATGGGTTCACATATTCACAAATTAGCCTTTGGCTTCATGGATGCATAACTCAGATTCTTAGTTTCACAAGCTGGCCCTCGGCCTCATAACTTCGTATTTCACAAGTTGGCTTTCAGTCTCATAGATTCACATTTCATAATTTCACAAGTAGGCTCCTCGCCTCATGGTTTCATATTTCACAAATGGCCCTCGGCCACAGAAGTTCACATTTCACAAAATGGCCCTCAACCACATGAGTTCATATTTCACAAAAATGGAAATTCATACTTCACAAATGGCCCTCGGCCACATCATTTAATAACTTCACAAATTGGGAATTCATACTTCACAATTTAGAAACTTTTACTTCACAAATGGCCCTCGGCCACATAGTTTCATAATTCACAAAAACGGCCCTTGGCCTCATGGATTTGTAGCTTCACAATTCCTTTTCATGCTTTCACAATTTCACACAGTTTCTCCCATAGCATACAAAACTTCTCAAACTCTTTTGGTGTTTCCATAATTTCACAATGTTCTTCACATAGCATACACTTTTGATGTTTCCATGATTTCACAATATTTCTTACATAGCATACATGTCAACATAATGCTTACGACGAAGGATATAACGTTAATAACGATATATATATATATATATATTAACGGTTAAAGATACATCGAGTACTATTACTCACAGTGTTGTGGCGGAACGCTACTCCCCCCTGAAACATGTCCTACACACGTACAAAGTTCACAAATTAACTTCCCATTTTCCTTGTCAAATTACTTCCTGACGCATTACGATTCGAATGAATTTAAAGACATTTTAAAATCATCAGAAAAATATTTTAAAAATATCAGAGGGTCGAGCACGCGAAACGAAGCAAAACATTTTTTTTAGCTTGGGCCGTGCGTGCGGCTGTGAGCCCCGCACGTGCGGCAGTGCTTCCCACACGTGCGGCAAGAAGCCACGCACGTGCGGCGATTCTGGCAGAAAACAGTTCGAAAATTCAGCAAAAATCCAACTTTTGGTGCTCTTGTTCAAGGCTCAAAATAAGGTCTTTAATTGTTAAAAGGTGGTTCAAAAACATGTAAATAAACATCACAACATATATCAATCTCAACATAACTTGGATCTTTGATCTTTAAAACTCATGAACATGACCCACTTCCACTATACTTCCAATTCCTTACACACACACACATAAGCAACCATATATCCACATAGATGGGTTTAAGTTTGATAATTGAGGAATTAAGATAACTTCTCACTCAATACAACTTCACATCAATTCAACACAAAGATAACAACTCCATAAATCATTTAACACAACAACATAGAGGAATTTCCTCTTTATTCAAAGAGAGAGAGATCTTACCTTGAGTCAAATTCTCCACAATCTTATAAATCTTCCCCAATTCCTTCCTTGAGAGCCTTCTCTTTTCTTTCTCCCTATTTCCCCCTTTTCTAATCCTCTCAAGAAGTGTTTTTGTTGTTTTGTTTTTAAGGTTCAAGAGTCCAATGGCTTAAGCATATACATATATATAAAAACCAAGTGAATAGGACAAAATTTAATCAGTTTAATCATTCCTAATCGAAATTTAACAAAAATGCTTATCATGACTTAAAAATTATGCTGATCTTAAATGTGCAGTCCATTTCGGATTATCAAGCTTCTAAGGTTCTCAATTTCTAATTTAAACATCTTAAGTGGGATAGATAATTTTCTTATTAACAGATAGGAATCCATTTTTCCAAGATTTGCTGCATTAAACATAATTCCACATAGACTCTCATAAATAGCAGTCAAAAGCATAGAATAGAGGACTAAACAAATACCCAAATCATATACGAGGGTCGGGTTATTACACTCTCCCCCCCTTAAATAAGTTTGGTCCTCCAAACTTGTTTTACATATTGTGGTTCGTATAATTCACAGGGTAATCCAATACTTGTTACCATTATTCTAATATTCTTAACATAATAAGCACTTTATAATTTAATCCAATTAGCTATTTATACATTTCTTTTCTAGGATCATGCGATACGTAAGCTAAGAGTACATATAATAGATTCTGGTTCCCTAGGCACAGAATTCATACGTTTCACGGTATACATTAATTTCACTCACAATATGTTCTTTACTAGGTGCATATCCAGACTGACTTATGCGAATCTCATTACTTGATAAATCCTACATTATAAGTTTCTTAGAGATAAGGTAGTTGGGTTCAAATCATATAATGCATAATGAAACTGAATTTCGAAATTACCAACAAGGTTTCGTCTATTTAACAGGGTTTCCATCATTTCAACAAGCGTAATAAGTGGCATAAGCATGTAATCTCTGGTTTCATAATTGTTCCTAGTATTTTCTATTTCCGTAAACATATCAAAATCATATCGTTATGCAGACTCAAAACCACATATTTAAATTTTAACAAAAGCAGAACGGTGGAAAAAGAATCCCAATTATTATCGTTAATTCTTCACAGTATTACTTCTAAATACGATAACACAAGAAAAAAAAAATCATATTCCAAATCCAACAGTTATAACAACCTCAAAATTAGCATCATACACTTTCATAATTTCCTATAAATGTGTCATGAAAGACACTTCATCAGAATATCATAGGTTCGGATCTGAGCAATAGAAACAGATAGAGCAACTATGTTTTCCAAGTAAATGGAGCTATCCATCCATAAACCAAAATCAAATTCAAAACCATGTTCAAGTAATCAATTGTAACGATAAGGTGTAACATCCTCCCTTAATAAGCTTTTTTTTTTTTTTTTTTTTTTTTATGACACAATGAATTTGGCCCATTTTTAATCATTTCCATATTTTACTGTTCAGATATTTGTTACAGTACACATCAATCAATTAACACGAGTATCCAGCCACTTTACATACATAGATTCTGCTAGGTCCATTCGCAGGGTCACAGTTCCATTAAGTCTACAGTAATCACATTCATCTAGGTTTCACAAGCGAGAGGAGATAGGTACTCGTTAATTCATCATCAGTATGTAACACTCCCATAACCGCTTTTTGGACACAGGTTCTACCCAATCCGGTCATAATTCTCATTAAATATGTAGTAACTATAAGAATCACATTCTTTCAGACTTCACAATGTCAACACAAATTTTGCAGTGATATGATAAATGGATAAGTTATCCCAGTAAGTAATTTAATTCCTTATGTCAATAAATTACTTCATAACCACATAATAGATATCGCTCAAATCTGTACAACCCCGCAATAAGAGG
>JAXFYN010000195.1:434330-498122 GCA_036172215.1 Camellia granthamiana
CGAACACGGATTGCGTCTAAGTCACAACTGTTTGATCAAATAAAAATTTTTATTTCAGACATTTGCGTCTTACTTTGAAAATCTTTTTTAGCTAAGCACCTGATCTCGAATGTTGGCATGTTTTGTTTCGTTTTGTTCGTGCCGAAGGGCGCTCCGAATCTGGATTCTTATTCGGCCAATCGTGAGGTCGACGAAGGGCGCTCCGAATCTGGAGTCTTTAATGCACCAATCCGGAGGCTTAATCGGTCAATCGTGACATCCACGAGGGGCGCTCCGAATCTGGAGTATTTATTCGGCCAATCGTGATATCCATGAAGGGCGCTCCGAATTTAGAGTATTTATTCGGCCAATCGTGATATCCACGAAGGGCACTCCGAATGCGGAGTCTTAATCAGCCAATCGTGACATCCACGAAGGGTACTCTGAATCCGGAGGCTTAATCGGCCAATCGTGACATCCACGAAGGGCGCTCCGAATCAGGAGTCTTTATTCGGCCAATCGGGATATCCACGAAGGGCGCTCCGAATCCGGAGGCTTAATCGGCCAATCGTGACATCCACGAAGGGCGCTCCGAATCCGGAGGCTTAATCGGCCAATCGTGACATCCACGAAGGGCGCTCCGAATCCAGAGTCTTTATTCGGCCAATCGTGACATCCACGAAGGGCGATCCGAATCCGGAGGCTTAATCGGCCAATCGTGACATCCACGAAGGGCGCTCCGAATTCGGAGTCTTTATTCGGCCAATCGTGAGATCCACGAAGGGCGCTCCGAATCCGAAGGCTTAATCAGCCAATCATGACATCCACGAAGGGCGCTACGAATCCGGGAGTCTTTATTTGGCCAATCGTGATATCCGTGAAGGGCGCTCCGAATCCGGAGGCTTAATCGGCCAATCGTGACATCCATGAAGGGCGCTCCGAATCCGGAGTCTTTATTCGGCCAATCGTGATATCCATGAAGGGTGCTCCAAATCTGGAGGCTTAATCGGCCAATTGTGACATCCACGAAGGGCGCTCCGAATCTGGAGTCTTTATTCGGCCAATCGTGACGTCCACGAAGGGCACTCCGAATCCAGAGGCTTTAATTGGCCTTTAAGGGCTTAGAAGCTGAAGCATAAGAAAACGAGATGCTCTGCATTGCAACGGTGGAGTATGTATAAGTATCAAGGCCCACAGGTCGGGTCAGTGATAAGGTTTTCATAAAATCTCTGCTTGTGCCGATTGCGGAGAACCACAGATTTCTTCAATGCCGTGGGCCGTCGGAAAGCGTACAAGCTGATGATAAGTGCTTGGAACGGCCTTCATAAGATGTAACCAGGTTCGCCCCATGATGACGTTATACGGCAAAGGGAGCTTCACGACCAAGAATTCTACATCGACCGTTCTAGAGCCCGCTCGAACAGGTAGTTTGATCTTCCCCTAACGGGTACTCAGGGTTTGTGTTAAAGCCGAACAATGGGTGAGGAGCTGGAGATAGATCTGACTCATTGAAGCCGAGTTTTGATGAAAGTCTTGTGATACATAACCTCTGAAGTACTCCCTGGGTCTATGAGAATGCGTTCAATGGTGAACCGATTTACGCGTAATCTGATGACCAATGGATCGACGTAGGAGGCTGTTGCGCCGCAAAGATCAGAATCATTGAAAGTAATTGTCGGAGCTTCTCTGGGCCATTCAGTCGGAATATGTTGCTTTTGGGAGATTGGATGAGATTGGATTGTGTGCACGGTTGGGGGCCGCTGGCAGGCTGTAGATTATATGGATCACGCCAAGTGGGGGTGAGTCCTGCCTCAAGGCTAGTGCCTTGATTGGCTTGTCGTTTCTCATTTACTGCTGCAGTCGGCCATCTTGCACCAACTCTTCCAGGTGATCCTTTAATGCGTAACAACTCTCAGTCTCGTGGCCGTGATTTTTGTGATACTCGCACCGCCGATCCCTTCTTTGCGTGTCGGGAGGTCCCACCATCTTCGACGGCCATTTGAAGAATGGACGGTATTGGACCATGGTCATTATCATAGTGATTGGTTCGGACAATTTGGTGTACTTCTTGTCGGCACGCCTCAAGCGCCTGCTGTTGACTTACAGCTGTTCACTCGTTCAATGAGAGCATTGATCGTTTGATCGGCAAGAGTCCCGACTTTTGTCTCTTTTAGCGCGTTGTCGTGGCTCAGGGCTCAGAGGTGGCACAGAACTTATTGGTTGGGCAATTCTGAGGAGTGCTGTTTTGTTGGACGTTTGTCCGGCTTTAACTCTCAAGGCATCGTCTTCGACTTTGCAATACTCTTCAACTTTCTTCATCAACGCCCAGACTGTTTTGGGGGGGTCTTCTGGTCAGGGAACTGCGAAGAGCGCTGTCAGGGTGTAGTCCCATTTTGAAGGCGGTGATGGCCACGGAGTTGTTGCAAGCGTCGTCGACGAGATTGAAACACTCCCAGTAGCGCGCCGAGTACGCTCTGAGCGTTTCTCCTGACTGGATTTGCATAGCCCAGAGAGAGTCGACCTGTTTCGGTTGTACCTCATTGGTGATGAACCTGGCCTTGAAGGATTTCTGCAATTGATGGAAGCTTTTGATCGAAGCTGGCTCCAGCTTGTAATACTACCTGACAGCTAATGGTCCCAAGCTGCTGGGGAATATTCGGCACATGAGGGCCCTCATTGTCTGCATGTCATGTCATGGCCTGCTTGTAATGGCAGATATGATCAGTGGGGTCTGATTTTCCGTCGTAGAGAGTGAATGACGGAGCTTTGAACTTCTTGGGCAGGACCGCCCTTGCAATCCGTCGGATAAAGGGATCATGCTGGTCGTCTTCGTCTGAACTACTTCTTCTACGCTTGTTCCTTGTACGAAGACTCTTTTCGGAGGAGCTGGATGTTTCGGATCGTCCCTTCTTGTTGAGCTCTGTGGACAGGGAGTTGGAGTCGCTATCGGTATCCCTTGGTCGGGCTCAAGGTCGTTGTCCACTTGCCTTCGGAGGATGTTCGTGATCTTGGCGTACGGCTTCTCTAGATTTTGCCACTTCCAGGGCCAAGTCTTGACGGAGACGTTCATTTTCAGCAATCATGTTCTCCAGCCTTTGTTCATTCTGCTTTGCTTGTTCCATGATGGCTTGCATTGTCTCCTGCGCTGAAGTCGTTGGCGAATCGAAGTTCAAGGCGCGTCTTGCAGCGATGGTTTCCTTTCCTAGCATATTTGCTGGGGTGAGGTCATCTCTCTGTGTGGTCTCATCAGTGGCTATTGGAGGATCTTTAGTCATGCCTGCCATGGATGTATTTGAGTATTCCCACAGACATCGCCAATTGTCAAGAAGTGGTTTTGGAAATACTCTTCAGATCCTGGGAGACGCTAATGATCCTCAGCTAGTCACTTGAAAAGACACAAACACTCCGGTCGGTGGTGCCGGAATTAGCACTCCAGCGGGCAAGTCAGTTCTTGCACTCAAAAATAGCTTATCTTCTAAGTTAAGCAAAAAGTGATTGTTACATACCTACTATATATGTTATTCCTGTATTTATACCCGTTTCTTTTGGGCCTCGGGGCCAGGGCCTACTTTCTAAGCGTTGTCCTTTCCTTTATTCGGCTCCGGTGATCCGTACTTATCCGGCCCATAAATTATATTCGGCCCCCTATTCTTGCAGGGTACAGCCGTTTAATATCAGCCTTCAATTGCGCACGCCTTTTGACTTCGTCATTTATTCGCCTTCCACATGGGCCCGAGGCCGTTCTGAAAAGGAAAAATGAATGGGATTACAATTTGTGAATATGTTTGTAAACCTGTGCTCGTATGTCTTTTACTTTAATTGGTTTGTGCTACTACCATTCACTGAGCCTTGCTCACCGTATTTATTTTTCCTGAATGTTTTGTAGGTAACCAACTTGTGGGTCCATCCTAGGTCAGTCCAGAAGCTTATAGCTGAACCCGTTTTGTTAAGTCACCTAGAGTGACCCTTTGTTATGTTTTGGAAACCCCCAAAATGGAATGTTTGTTATAATTTTTTGGAACAACGAACACGTATATAAGTATTGTTAAAACTTAACTTTTGAGTTGACTTCCTTTTTATTTCAGTGGTGTGAATGGTACATGGAATGTATGTATGGTAATGCAACATGATCATGGCAGTTAGTCACAGCTCAATGATGTTGTTCTTTTGTTATTTTGCTTCCGTTCAAGCCCCAAGCTTGAGTAACATTTAAAATGACTACGTTAAGGCCTCGAGTTGAGCTGCTCATGTCCAAACTTTAAGGGGTAGGGTCGGGTCGTGACACAACCTTGTTCCCCTTCTTGAGGGAATCGGAGCTCATGTACCCGTATAGGGTGACGAGGCCAGTGCCACCCCAATCATAGAACTTGACTCTTAGTAACACCACCAGAGTGCTCAGCATGTAGAGACCTATGGTATTCCACCTGTTCGCAAACAAGGTGGTACTGAAAAGATATATCAGGAAGGCTAGGGCGTACTGCTCAATCTCCTCCTGAGTCTCTAGAGGGCTCCCGTGGAAACGGTCATAGAACCAATTATATCTCACCATAGCCGATCTGTCCAAAGCAGGGCGTGTCCCAAGCAGATGAATCCAAGCAGCCTCCCACTGGTGCATATCGATGTCAAAGGGGATCGAATCACCCCTACCCGTAGCCCCGTGATCATAGAGAAGTCATACGTGGTCATCGTCATTTCTCTGGTGGAATAGAAGTGGAAAGAGTTGGTGGTGTCCCACCACCTCTCCACTAAAGCCTCGAGTAAGGCTCGGCTGTCCTGGAGTCGAGCCAGCCCTGAGTAGAATTGACTGAAGCCTGCCTCATCAACTAGCCCTCGGACTCGAGCAGGGAGATCCTAGTACCAATCCCTAGCAGTCACTGCTCTATAGCCTCTCCAAGTGAGAACATCACCCTGTGTTGAAAAAGAAGAATGTGTCAGATTGTAGACACCCCATTTTTGACCGTCCTCAAGACTTGGATGTCATCGTTTGAATACTTGATGATCATCCATGTTCGTGTTCGTTTTGAGTTTCTGAAGGTCTCGACCGTGTGCCTTGCCTTGGAGCCTCATGCCTTCTTTGTTTTGTGCTTGGTTGTGCACCAAGAACTTGTAGCATTGCTTCTAGGAGAAGAGCGTGGCCTATTGACCAGCCTTGGTACCCACTAGCCAGGCCGACTGGCCAAGCCCAGTGGTTGTCGGCCTGGCCAGGTTCTCATCGACCATTAGTGGTGCCCGGCCGGCCTCACTGATGGCCGGTCGGCCATGAGTGTTGGCCGAGACAACTTTTTCTGCTTTTGCAGATATTTCTTTTCCAGCTAGTGCCAGCTGCTGATCACTAAGTGTATCATCCATACACGTGTATGGATGGATTCAAGCAAGCTTCTAGCTTCTCAAGGAAGCTTTGGCTTGCTTTTCTCTATATAAAAGGAGTTGCCTCCTGTAACAACGCCCGCGGGGGGGCCTCGCTACAGTTCAGACTCCCTTTTGTGTCGCGGTTCTTAATCTTGAACCAAAGAGTCCAAATCCGGCAAATCGTTTTGAGAAAAACTGATTTTGAAAGAAGTGCCAAACATGGACTGCTTTGCCAGATACAGAGTCGCCACCTAAATATTTTATTTTGGGAAATTTAGAAAACCCTGACTCGGTGCCGAAGGCCACGTGTCCGTCATCACCAAAGTTGCCTCGGCTCGGGAGCTTGGGTACGATTGGGGAAGGTCAGCTATGAGCACCCCCTCTCGCCCGGTCCGAAGACTGGCCTCTACTAACCGTGATATCCAATTTTGAAAACGTTATGTGTTCTTGTTCCAGTTATTAGCTTAGAATTACTATGTTATGCGCACAGCAAACAAGTATAGACCAAATCGCCTAAATTGGAACAAAACATTTTATGTTTGTTTTGGAAATGGTTTGCTACTCGCAAGTAGGCTAAAATGTAGGTTTTACCACCCTCGAGTGGGTTTTTAGAAAAGATGGTTTTGCTACTATTTAGTGGGCTTTAAAACTCACGGTTCAATGCATTGTTCCAATTTAGGTAATTCAACCTCCATCCACAGGCATTCAAGCAGTTATAACACATAAGCAGCTAGCCTCATGGTAATCATGCTATTATGGCGACACTCACACGGATGCGGTATGCTAAAGCATAAAAGCTTACCTAGTACTCCAAGCCAAAACAGAAACTAGTTAGCAATCATATGTATGATCCTAGTTCATGTTAAGATGGCTAATGCAACACATGCGGGATGCAGCTAGAATAGGCTCGGCTAGTCTATGGATGGCATGTGAAATGCAACAACTAACACGCATTCAAGTTAGATTTGAAATACAATGCAGTTTGCATGATGTGCCGAGCCCGGTGCATGTAATACAAATGAATGATGCATGCATGCATAGCATAAGGTATGCTAAATTAAATATGCCTTAATACTAACCATCAAAAGCAGGTAAGTAAAAGGAAAGAAAGACGTGGGGTTGGAAGACATACACACACTCACACACACTTATTACATCATTGCCCTCACTTAGAGGGTCCGAATAAGTATTACAGTCCAAATAAATAATACTAAATTAATTATTACAAAACCTCTAATTAATTAACAAATTAAATGTAAAAAGAAGGTGGCCTTAGCCCTGCCTTGGAATGCGTGAATGATGCATGCTCGATCCGTCTTGCCCGGAAAGCCCGTACCATACCACTGCTGCCTCTGTTTTCACTGCCTTTCTTCTCTGAAGGCTGCCAAGTCTCAGGGTATCTTCTATGAACACTTCAGAACACTATCGGCTGGAGGAAATGTCCACCGACCATTGAAAATATCCATCGGCTGCTGATGAAGTCATCGGCCATTCACCAATGGCCGGTCGGCACTCTATACTGCCGGTCGGCCAAAAATCCCTGCAGAATCTGGTTTTTGATAGCAACAAGGACAGATAGCGTATGGCATGGAATTTCAAGCAAGTGTATGCATGGCTACTCTCCCAATCATGTAACGGACTCAAGGGAGTATGGCCCTTGACCCTCGGGCTATCAATTGTGCATTTGATGCATGATAGCCTAAGGAGCCAAGGTTGCAATTCAATGTAAAAATGCATGCAACACACAAATGAGGACCAAGACCCTATCATGTCGAAGTCAAGGGCCCCGGTGACCGAGGGTTGAGATGTGTTTTGTCACTTTAAGTACAAACACCCCTCATCCCTCACACTTGATTTGACACCCCAAACCAAGCAATGCAATGCATGTTATGCAAACATGGCTCAAAATGTAACATGATACTAAGATGCAAAACATGTCAAATGTAATGCAATCTATCATATTAAGTATGCAAAATGCGAATTATATGAGATGCAAATGCGATACAAACATGGGCCAATATGCCATAAGGCTAGCATGGGACAATATGTAATGAACCAAATGAGTAACAAGCATATGATAAGCATGCAATGGTGGACATTAAACCATAAATGGCAGACCTCAACCTTGCCATAAACAGTGGCCAAAATGCCCAAAAAGGTGGACAATATACACAACAAACATGCAAGCTAATGGGCCTAAACCTAAGGCACAAAAGAGGGTACTCCACTACCACTAACATGACCACCCATGGCATGGATTAAGCAACCAAAAAAAACAGATTTTTAACATGTGAAAGGGGTCCCCAAAACTCAATAATATGGCAACCCAAATGCTTTAAACATACAAGCATGCACAAAGGCCCATTTCAAGGCACAAAACTTCAACAACTTAAAGCATGGTAAGGGACATAAATGACAATGTAAGATCACATTATATGGACTGAAACATGATCCTAAATGATGCCAAACCATGATAAGAAGCTTATGCTAAGCATGTTAGTGACCCATACAACCAAGGCTTACAAGCCAAAATGCAAGGCAACTATACCAAGCATGCCAAACACGACAAAATCAGTGGCCAACAGACCTTACACATGGCAAATGATACCAGTACCTTCATGGAATTAGGCTAATGCATGCAAGAATTACGGCCTAAACACAAGATGCATTTCTATGCCAAATAGAGGAATGTAAAGCAAGTATATTAAGCATGCAAGGGAGCACAAATCCAACCAAAAACAGAGATAGTATGTGACCTAGAGACACCCAAAAACCTCTGAAATAGGGCCAAAATTAATCAAGCATGCATGTTGCCCTTTAAGCCAAAAGGCAAGGAAATGAGGCAATGAAGGGAGGGGGGTGTTCCTCCCCTATACAAGACTTCAAACCACCTTCCTCACCACTGAAAATCCACCAGTTTTCAGTGGTGAGAAGACTAAAACACTCAAGCAAACAAAGCCTCACAAAGAAAGCATCAAAAAGGCCAAATAAGGCCTAAGAGGGTGAGTTCGAACTCAAACCACAAAACACCCTTAATGAAAGTTCTAAAGCATGAAAATACAAGGCTTTTTTATGTTATACACAAAGTTCAAATCAGCATGCAAGATAGTTAAAAAGTTGTTGCAAAAATGGGAAAACTAAAGCAAAAGTCTCACCCTTGAAGAACACCTCAAGAACAGTCAATGCAGCCCTCCTCTTCTGATCAAAATCAGTCCAAAAACTCAAGAATCAACCCTCAAAGCCTCTCAAACTCGAGCTAAGGTGTGATAGTGTGTGTGTTAGTGCAAAAGTAAGGTAGAAATACACTTTTAGGCCTAGAAACACACACAAAAGAGAAGAGAGAGAGAGGAATCTAGAGAGAGAGGATGTATCTAACAGATATATAGATATAAGCTCTGGTTTTTGTTCAAAAATGGCTAACCCTTGACAATGGAGGAGGTGGGATGCTTATATAGGCCAAGCAAAGCCAAGAAACTTAATGGCTAAGCTAAAGAGAAAGGGTCAAGGGGGCCAGGAGGTTCAAGGCTTCTAGAGGAAGCCAATACAACTGGCCAAGCTTCTAGAGGAAGCCAATACACAGTGGCAGATATGTAAATACGGCCTTTACTTTCCATTTCTCACACATTAGGGTTCGAACACTCGAACACCTATACGGATTTTCCTGCACAGTGGCAGATATGTAAATACGGCGTTTACTTACCATTTCTCACGCATTAGGGTTCGAACACTCGAACACCTATACGGATTTTCCTGCACAGTGGCAGATATGTAAATACGGCGTTTAGTTACCATTTCTCACGCATTAGGGTTCGAACACTCAAACTCATATACGGATTCTCCTGCACAGTGGCAGATATGTAAATACGGCGTTTAGTTACCATTTCTCACGCATTAGGGTTCGAACACTCAAACTCATATGCGGATTCTCCTGCACAGTGGCAGATATGTAAATACGGCGTTTACTTACCATTTCTCACGCGTTAGGGTTCGAACACTCGAACACCTATACGGATTCTCCTGCACTGTGGCAGATATATAAATACGGCGTTTACTTACCATTTCTCACGAATTAGGGTTCGAACACTCGATCACCTATACGGATTTACCTGCACAATGGCAGATATGTAAATACGGCATTTACTTACCATTTCTCACGCATTAAGGTTCGAACACTCGAACACCTATACGGATTCTCCTGCACAGTGGCAGATATGTAAATACGGCGTTTACTTACCATTTCTCACGCATTAGGGTTCGAACACTCGAACACCTATACGGATTTTCCTGTACAGTGGCAGATATGTAAATATGGCGTTTACTTACCATTTCTCACGCATTAGGGTTCGAACACTCGAACACCTATACGGATTCTCCTGCACAGTGGCAGATATGTAAATACGGCGTTTACTTTCCATTTCTCACGCATTAGGGTTCGAACACTCGAACACATATACAGATTTTCCGTCACAGTGGCAGATACGTAAATATGGCGTTTACTTACCATTTCTCACGCATTAGGGTTCGAACACTCGAACACCTATACGGATTTTCCGGCACAGTGGCAAATATGTAAATATGGCGTTTACATACCATTTCTCACGCATTAGGGTTCGAACACTCGAACACCTGTACGGATTCTCCTACACAATAGCAGATATGTAAATACGGCGTTTACTTACCATTTCTCACGCATTAGGGTTCGAACACTCGAACACCTATAAGGATTATTCTGCACAGTGGCAGATATGTAAATATGGCGTTTACTTACCATTTCTCACGCATTAGGGTTCGAACACTCGAACACCTATACGGATTCTCCTGCACAGTGGCAGATATGTATCTACGGCATTTACTTACCATTTCTCAAGCATTAGGGTTCGAACACTCGAACACCTATACGGATTCTCCTGCACAGTGGCAGATATGTAAATACGGTGTTTACTTACCATTTCTCACGCATTAGGGTTCGAACACTCGAACACCTATACGGATTTTCCGGCACAGTGGCAGATATGTAAATATGGCGTTTACTTACCATTTCTCACGCATCAGGGTTCGAACACTCGACCACCTATAGGGATTCTCCTGCACAGTGGCAGATATGTATATACGGCATTTACTTACCATTTCTCAAGCATTAGGGTTCGAACACTCGAACACCTATACGGATTCTCCTGCACAGTGGCAGATATGTAAATACGGCGTTTACTTACCATTTCTCACGCGTTAGGGTTCGAACACTCGAACACCTATACGGATTCTCCTGCACTGTGGCAGATATATAAATACGGCGTTTACTTACCATTTCTCACGAATTAGGGTTCGAACACTCGATCACCTATACGGATTTACCTGCACAATGGCAGATATGTAAATACGGCATTTACTTACCATTTCTCACGCATTAAGGTTCGAACACTCGAACGCCTATACGGATTCTCCTGCACAGTGGCAGATATGTAAATACGGCGTTTACTTACCATTTCTCACGCATTAGGGTTCGAACACTCGAACACCTATACGGATTTTCCTGTACAGTGGCAGATATGTAAATATGGCGTTTACTTACCATTTCTCACGCATTAGGGTTCGAACACTCGAACACCTATACGGATTCTCCTGCACAGTGGCAGATATGTAAATACGGCGTTTACTTTCCATTTCTCACGCATTAGGGTTCGAACACTCGAACACATATACAGATTTTCCGGCACAGTGGCAGATACGTAAATATGGCGTTTACTTACCATTTCTCACGCATTAGGGTTCGAACACTCGAACACCTATACGGATTTTCCGGCACAGTGGCAAATATGTAAATATGGCGTTTACATACCATTTCTCACGCATTAGGGTTCGAACACTCGAACACCTGTACGGATTCTCCTACACAATAGCAGATATGTAAATACGGCGTTTACTTACCATTTCTCACGCATTAGGGTTCGAACACTCGAACACCTATAAGGATTATTCTGCACAGTGGCAGATATGTAAATATGGCGTTTACTTACCATTTCTCACGCATTAGGGTTCGAACACTCGAACACCTATACGGATTCTCCTGCACAGTGGCAGATATGTATATACGGCATTTACTTACCATTTCTCAAGCATTAGGGTTCGAACACTCGAACACCTATACGGATTCTCCTGCACAGTGGCAGATATGTAAATACGGCGTTTACTTACCATTTCTCACGCATTAGGGTTCGAACACTCGAACACCTATACGGATTTTCCGGCACAGTGGCAGATATGTAAATATGGCGTTTACTTACCATTTCTCTCGCATCAGGGTTCGAACACTCGACCACCTATAGGGATTCTCCTGCACAGTGGCAGATATGTATATACGGCATTTACTTACCATTTCTCAAGCATTAGGGTTCGAACACTCGAACACCTATGCGGATTCTCCTGCACAGTGGCAGATATGTAAATACGGCGTTTACTTACCATTTCTCACGCATTAGGGTTCGAACACTCGAACACCTATACGGATTTTCCGGCACAGTGGCAGATATATAAATATGGCGTTTACTTACCATTTCTCACGCATCAGGGTTCGAACACTCGACCACCTATAGGGATTCTCCTGCACAGTGGCAGATATGTAAATACGGCGTTTACTTACCATTTCTCACGCATTAGGGTTCGAACACTCAAGCACCTATACGGATTTTCCTGCACAGTGGCAGATATGTAAATATGGCTTTTACTTACCATTTCTCACGTATTAGGTTCGAACACTCGAACACCTATACGGATTCTCCTGCACAGTGGCAGATATGTGAATACGGCGTTTACTTACCATTTCTCACGCATTAGGGTTCGAACACTCGAACACCTCTACAGATTTTCCTCCACAGTGGCAGATATGGAAATGTGGCGTTTACTTGCCATTTCTCAAGCATTAGGGTTCGAACAGTCGAACACTTATACGGATTCTCCTGCACAGTGGCAGATATGTAAATATGGCGTTACTTACCATTTCTCACGTATTAGGGTTCGAACACTCGAACTCCTATACGGATTTTCCTGCACAGTGGCAGATATGTAAATACAGCGTTTACTTACCATTTCTCAAGCATTAGGGTTCGAACACTCAAACCCCTATACGGATTCTCCAGCACAGTGGCAGATATGTAAATACGGCGTTTACTTACCATTTCTCTCGCGTTAGGGTTCAAACACTCGAACACCTATACGGATTCTCCTGCACAGTGGCAGATATGTAAATACGGCGTTTTCCTAGCATTTCTCACGCATTAGGGTTCGACCACTCGAACACCTACACGGATTCTCCTGCACAGTGGCAGATATGTAAATACGGCGTTTACTTACCATTTCTCACGAATTAGAGTTCGAACACTCGAACACCGATACGGATTTTCCTGCACAGTGGCAGATATGTAAATACGGCGTTTACTTACCATTTCTCACGCATTAGGGTTCGAACACTCGAACACTTATACGGATTCTCCTGCACAGTGGCAGATATGTAAATACGGCATTTACTTACCATTTCTCACGAATTAGGGTTCGAACACTCGAACACCTATACGGATTTTCCTGCACAGTGGCAGATATGTAAATACGGCATTTACTTACCATTTCTCAAGCATTAGGGTTCGAACACTCGAACACCTATACGTATTCTACTGCACAGTGACAGATATGTAAATACGGCGTTTACTTACCATTTCTCACGCGTTAGGGTTCGAACACTCGAACACCTATACGGATTCTCCTGCACAGTGACAGATATGTAAATGCGGCGTTTACTTACCATTTCTCACGCATTAGGGTTCGAACACTCGAACACCTATACGGATTCTCCTGCACAGTGGCAGATATGTAAATACGGCGTTTAGTTACCATTTCTCACGCATAAGGGTTCGAACACTTGAACACCTATACGGATTTTCCTGCACAGTGGCAGATATGTAAATATGGCGTTTGCTTACCATTTCTCGCGCATTAGGGTTCGAACACTCGAACTCCTATACGGATTGTCCTGCACAGTGGCAGATATGTAAATACGGTGTTTACTTACCATTTCTCACGCATTAGGGTTCGAACACTCAAACTCTTATACGGATTCTCCTGCACAGTGGCAGATATGTAAATACGGCGTTTACTTACCATTTCTCACGCGTTAGGGTTCAAACACTCGAACACCTATACGGATTCTCCTGCACAGTGGCAGATATGTAAATACGGCGTTTACTTAGCATTTCTCACGCATTAGGGTTCGAACACTCGAACACCTACACGGATTCTCCTGCACAGTGGCAGATATGTAAATACGGCGTTTACTTACCATTTCTCACGAATTAGAGTTCGAACACTCGAACACCTATACGGATTTTCCTGCACAGTGGCAGATATGTAAATACGGTGTTTACTTACCATTTCTCACGCATTAGGGTTCGAACACTCGAACACCTATACGGATTCTCCTGCACAGTGGCAGATATGTAAATACGGCATTTACTTACCATTTCTCACGAATTAGGGTTCGAACACTCGAACACCTATACGGATTTTCCTGCACAGTGGCAGATATGTAAATACGGCATTTACTTACCATTTCTCAAGAATTAGGGTTCGAACACTCGAACACCTATACGGATTCTCCTGCACAGTGACAGATATGTAAATACGGCGTTTACTTACCATTTCTCACGCATTAGGGTTCGAACACTCGAACACCTATACGGATTCTCCTGCACAGTGGCAGATATGTAAATACGGCGTTTAGTTACCATTTCTCATGCATAAGGGTTCGAACACTCGAACACCTATGCGGATTTTCCTGCACAGTGCCAGATATGTAAATACGGCGTTTACTTACCATTTCTCGCGCATTAGGGTTCGAACACTCAAACACCTATACGGATTTTCCTGCACAGTGGCAGATATGTAAATATGGCGTTTACTTACCATTTCTCACGCAATAGGTTTCGAACACTCGAACACCTATACGGATTCTCCTTCACAGTGGCAGAAATGTGAATACGGCGTTTAGTTACCATTTCTCATGCATTTGGTTTCGAACACTCAAACTCCTATACGGATTCTCCTGCACAGTAGCAGATATGTAAATACGGCGTTTACATACTATTTCTCACGCGTTAGGGTTCGAACACTCGAACACCTATACGGATTCTCCTGCACAGTGGCAGATATATAAATACGACGTTTACTTAGCATTTCTCACGCATTAGAGTTCGAACACTCGAACACTTATACGGATTCTCCTACACAGTGGCAGATATGTAAATACGGCGTTTACTTACCATTTCTCACCAATTAGAGTTCGAACAATCGAACACCAATACGGATTTTCCTGCACAGTGGCAGCTATGTAAATACGGCGTTTACTTACCATTTCTGACGCATTAGGGTTCGAACACTCGAACACCTATACGGATTTTCCTGCAAAGTGGCAGATATGTAAATATGGCGTTTACTTACCATTTCTAACACAATAGGGTTCGAATAATCGAACACCTATACGGATTCTCCTGCACAGTGGCAGATATGTAAATACGGCGTTTAGTTACCATTTCTCACGCATTAGGGTTCGAACACTCAAACTCCTATACGGATTCTCCTGCACAGTGGCAGATATGTAAATACGGCGTTTACTTACCATTTCTCACGCGTTACGGTTCGAGCATTCGAACACCTATACGGATTCTCCTGCACAGTGGCAGATATGTAAATACGGCGTTTACTTACCATTTCTCACGCATTAGGGTTCGAACACTCGAACACCTATACGGATTTTCCTGTACAGTGGCAGATATGTAAATATGGCGTTTACTTACCATTTCTCACGCATTAGGGTTCGAACACTCAAACGCCTATACGGATTCTCCTGCACAGTGGCAGATATGTAAATACGGCGTTTACTTACCATTTCTCATGCATTAGGGTTCGAACACTCGAACACATATACGGATTTTCCGGCACCGTGGCAGATATGTAAATATGGCGTTTACTTACCATTTCTCACGCATTAGGGTTCGAACACTCGAACACCTATACGGATTTTCCTGCACAGTGGCAAATATGTAAATATGGCGTTTACATACCATTTCTCACGCATTAGGGTTCAATCACTCGAACACCTGTACGGATTCTCCCGCACAATAGCAGATATGTAAATACGGCATTTACTTACCATTTCTCACGCATTAGGGTTCGAACACTCGAACACCTATACAGATTATTCTGCACAGTGGCAGATATGTAAATATGGCGTTTACTTACCATTTCTCACGCTTTAGGGTTCGAACACTCGAACACCTATACGGATTCTCCTGCACAGTGGCAGATATGTATATACGGCATTTACTTACCATTTCTCAAGCATTAGGGTTCGAACACTCGAACACCTATGCGGATTCTCCTGCACAGTGGCAGATATGTAAATACGGCGTTTACTTACCATTTCTCACGCATTAGGGTTCGAACACTCGAACACCTATACGGATTTTCCGGCACAGTGGCAGATATATAAATATGGCGTTTACTTACCATTTCTCACGCATCAGGGTTCGAACACTCGACCACCTATAGGGATTCTCCTGCACAGTGGCAGATATGTAAATACGGCGTTTACTTACCATTTCTCACGCATTAGGGTTCGAACACTCAAACACCTATACGGATTTTCCTGCACAGTGGCAGATATGTAAATATGGCTTTTACTTACCATTTCTCACGTATTAGGTTCGAACACTCGAACACCTATACGGATTCTCCTGCACAGTGGCAGATATGTGAATACGGCGTTTACTTACCATTTCTCACGCATTAGGGTTCGAACACTCGAACACCTCTACAGATTTTCCTCCACAGTGGCAGATATGGAAATGTGGCGTTTACTTGCCATTTCTCAAGCATTAGGGTTCGAACAGTCGAACACTTATACGGATTCTCCTGCACAGTGGCAGATATGTAAATATGGCGTTACTTACCATTTCTCACGTATTAGGGTTCGAACACTCGAACTCCTATACGGATTTTCCTGCACAGTGGCAGATATGTAAATACAGCGTTTACTTACCATTTCTCAAGCATTAGGGTTCGAACACTCAAACCCCTATACGGATTCTCCAGCACAGTGGCAGATATGTAAATACGGCGTTTACTTACCATTTCTCTCGCGTTAGGGTTCAAACACTCGAACACCTATACGGATTCTCCTGCACAGTGGCAGATATGTAAATACGGCGTTTTCCTAGCATTTCTCACGCATTAGGGTTCGACCACTCGAACACCTACACGGATTCTCCTGCACAGTGGCAGATATGTAAATACGGCGTTTACTTACCATTTCTCACGAATTAGAGTTCGAACACTCGAACACCGATACGGATTTTCCTGCACAGTGGCAGATATGTAAATACGGCGTTTACTTACCATTTCTCACGCATTAGGGTTCGAACACTCGAACACTTATACGGATTCTCCTGCACAGTGGCAGATATGTAAATACGGCATTTACTTACCATTTCTCACGAATTAGGGTTCGAACACTCGAACACCTATACGGATTTTCCTGCACAGTGGCAGATATGTAAATACGGCATTTACTTACCATTTCTCAAGCATTAGGGTTCGAACACTCGAACACCTATACGTATTCTACTGCACAGTGACAGATATGTAAATACGGCGTTTACTTACCATTTCTCACGCGTTAGGGTTCGAACACTCGAACACCTATACGGATTCTCCTGCACAGTGACAGATATGTAAATGCGGCATTTACTTACCATTTCTCACGCATTAGGGTTCGAACACTCGAACACCTATACGGATTCTCCTGCACAGTGGCAGATATGTAAATACGGCGTTTAGTTACCATTTCTCACGCATAAGGGTTCGAACACTTGAACACCTATACGGATTTTCCTGCACAGTGGCAGATATGTAAATATGGCGTTTGCTTACCATTTCTCGCGCATTAGGGTTCGAACACTCGAACTCCTATACGGATTGTCCTGCACAGTGGCAGATATGTAAATACGGTGTTTACTTACCATTTCTCACGCATTAGGGTTCGAACACTCAAACTCTTATACGGATTCTCCTGCACAGTGGCAGATATGTAAATACGGCGTTTACTTACCATTTCTCACGCGTTAGGGTTCAAACACTCGAACACCTATACGGATTCTCCTGCACAGTGGCAGATATGTAAATACGGCGTTTACTTAGCATTTCTCACGCATTAGGGTTCGAACACTCGAACACCTACACGGATTCTCCTGCACAGTGGCAGATATGTAAATACGGCGTTTACTTACCATTTCTCACGAATTAGAGTTCGAACACTCGAACACCTATACGGATTTTCCTGCACAGTGGCAGATATGTAAATACGGTGTTTACTTACCATTTCTCACGCATTAGGGTTCGAACACTCGAACACCTATACGGATTCTCCTGCACAGTGGCAGATATGTAAATACGGCATTTACTTACCATTTCTCACGAATTAGGGTTCGAACACTCGAACACCTATACGGATTTTCCTGCACAGTGGCAGATATGTAAATACGGCATTTACTTACCATTTCTCAAGAATTAGGGTTCGAACACTCGAACACCTATACGGATTCTCCTGCACAGTGACAGATATGTAAATACGGCGTTTACTTACCATTTCTCACGCATTAGGGTTCGAACACTCGAACACCTATACGGATTCTCCTGCACAGTGGCAGATATGTAAATACGGCGTTTAGTTACCATTTCTCATGCATAAGGGTTCGAACACTCGAACACCTATGCGGATTTTCCTGCACAGTGCCAGATATGTAAATACGGCGTTTACTTACCATTTCTCGCGCATTAGGGTTCGAACACTCAAACACCTATACGGATTTTCCTGCACAGTGGCAGATATGTAAATATGGCGTTTACTTACCATTTCTCACGCAATAGGTTTCGAACACTCGAACACCTATACGGATTCTCCTTCACAGTGGCAGAAATGTGAATACGGCGTTTAGTTACCATTTCTCATGCATTTGGTTTCGAACACTCAAACTCCTATACGGATTCTCCTGCACAGTAGCAGATATGTAAATACGGCGTTTACATACTATTTCTCACGCGTTAGGGTTCGAACACTCGAACACCTATACGGATTCTCCTGCACAGTGGCAGATATATAAATACGACGTTTACTTAGCATTTCTCACGCATTAGAGTTCGAACACTCGAACACTTATACGGATTCTCCTACACAGTGGCAGATATGTAAATACGGCGTTTACTTACCATTTCTCACCAATTAGAGTTCGAACAATCGAACACCAATACGGATTTTCCTGCACAGTGGCAGCTATGTAAATACGGCGTTTACTTACCATTTCTGACGCATTAGGGTTCGAACACTCGAACACCTATACGGATTTTCCTGCAAAGTGGCAGATATGTAAATATGGCGTTTACTTACCATTTCTAACACAATAGGGTTCGAATAATCGAACACCTATACGGATTCTCCTGCACAGTGGCAGATATGTAAATACGGCGTTTAGTTACCATTTCTCACGCATTAGGGTTCGAACACTCAAACTCCTATACGGATTCTCCTGCACAGTGGCAGATATGTAAATACGGCGTTTACTTACCATTTCTCACGCGTTACGGTTCGAGCATTCGAACACCTATACGGATTCTCCTGCACAGTGGCAGATATGTAAATACGGCGTTTACTTACCATTTCTCACGCATTAGGGTTCGAACACTCGAACACCTATACGGATTTTCCTGTACAGTGGCAGATATGTAAATATGGCGTTTACTTACCATTTCTCACGCATTAGGGTTCGAACACTCAAACGCCTATACGGATTCTCCTGCACAGTGGCAGATATGTAAATACGGCGTTTACTTACCATTTCTCATGCATTAGGGTTCGAACACTCGAACACATATACGGATTTTCCGGCACCGTGGCAGATATGTAAATATGGCGTTTACTTACCATTTCTCACGCATTAGGGTTCGAACACTCGAACACCTATACGGATTTTCCTGCACAGTGGCAAATATGTAAATATGGCGTTTACATACCATTTCTCACGCATTAGGGTTCAATCACTCGAACACCTGTACGGATTCTCCCGCACAATAGCAGATATGTAAATACGGCATTTACTTACCATTTCTCACGCATTAGGGTTCGAACACTCGAACACCTATACAGATTATTCTGCACAGTGGCAGATATGTAAATATGGCGTTTACTTACCATTTCTCACGCATTAGGGTTCGAACACTCGAACACCTATACGGATTCTCCTGCACAGTGGCAGATATGTATATACGGCATTTACTTACCACTTCTCAAGCATTAGGGTTCGAACACTCGAACACCTATACGGATTCTCCTGCACAGTGGCAGATATGTAAATACGGCGTTTACTTACCATTTCTCACGCATTAGGGTTCGAACACTCGAACACCTATACGGATTTTCCTGCACAGTGGCAGATATGTAAATACGACATTTACTTACCATTTCTCAAGCATTAGGGTTCGAACACTCGAACACCTATACGGATTCTACTGCACAGTGACACATATGTAAATACGGCGTTTACTTACCATTTCTCACGCATTAGGGTTCGAACACTCGAACACCTATACGGATTCTCCTGCACAGTGGCAGATATGTAAATACGGCGTTTAGTTACCATTTCTCACGCATAAGGGTTCGAACACTCGAACACCTATGCGGATTTTCCTGCACAGTGCCAGATATGTAAATACGGCGTTTACTTACCATTTCTCGCGCATTAGGGTTCGAACACTCAAACACCTATACGGATTTTCCTGCACAGTGGCAGATATGTAAATATGGCGTTTACTTACCATTTCTCACGCAATAGGTTTCGAACACTCGAACACCTATACGGATTCTCCTTCACAGTGGCAGAAATGTGAATACGGCGTTTAGTTACCATTTCTCATGCATTTGGTTTCGAACACTCAAACTCCTATACGGATTCTCCTGCACAGTAGCAGATATGTAAATACGGCGTTTACATACTATTTCTCACGCGTTAGGGTTCGAACACTCGAACACCTATACGGATTCTCCTGCACAGTGGCAGATATATAAATACGACGTTTACTTAGCATTTCTCACGCATTAGGGTTCGAACACTCGAACACTTATACGGATTCTCCTGCACAGTGGCAGATATGTAAATACGGCGTTTACTTACCATTTCTCACCAATTAGAGTTCGAACAATCGAACACCAATACGGATTTTCCTGCACAGTGGCAGCTATGTAAATACGGCGTTTACTTACCATTTCTGACGCATTAGGGTTCGAACACTCGAACACCTATACGGATTTTCCTGCAAAGTGGCAGATATGTAAATATGGCGTTTACTTACCATTTCTAACACAATAGGGTTCGAATAATCGAACACCTATACGGATTCTCCTGCACAGTGGCAGATATGTAAATACGGCGTTTAGTTACCATTTCTCACGCATTAGGGTTCGAACACTCAAACTCCTATACGGATTCTCCTGCACAGTGGCAGATATGTAAATACGGCGTTTACTTACCATTTCTCACGCGTTACGGTTCGAGCATTCGAACACCTATACGGATTCTCCTGCACAGTGGCAGATATGTAAATACGGCGTTTACTTACCATTTCTCACGCATTAGGGTTCGAACACTCGAACACCTATACGGATTTTCTTGTACAGTGGCAGATATGTAAATATGGTGTTTACTTACCATTTCTCACACATTAGGGTTCGAACACTCAAACGCCTATACGGATTCTCCTGCACAGTGGCAGATATGTAAATACGGCGTTTACTTACCATTTCTCATGCATTAGGGTTCGAACACTCGAACACATATACGGATTTTCCGGCACCGTGGCAGATATGTAAATATGGCGTTTACTTACCATTTCTCACGCATTAGGGTTCGAACACTCGAACACCTATACGGATTTTCCTGCACAGTGGCAAATATGTAAATATGGCGTTTACATTCCATTTCTCACGCATTAGGGTTCGAACACTCGAACACCTGTACGGATTCTCCTGCACAATAGCAGATATGTAAATACGGCATTTACTTACCATTTCTCACGCATTAGGGTTCGAACACTCGAACACCTATACAGATTATTCTGCACAGTGACAGATATGTAAATATGGCGTTTACTTACCATTTCTCACGCATTAGGGTTCGAACACTCGAACACCTATACGGATTCTCCTGCACAGTGGCAGATATGTATATACGGCATTTACTTACCACTTCTCAAGCATTAGGGTTCGAACACTCGAACACCTATACGGATTCTCCTGCACAGTGGCAGATATGTAAATACGGCGTTTACTTACCATTTCTCACGCATTAGGGTTCGAACACTCGAACACCTATACGGATTTTCCTGCACAGTGGCAGATATGTAAATACGACATTTACTTTCCATTTCTCAAGCATTAGGGTTCGAACACTCGAACACCTATACGGATTCTACTGCACAGTGACAGATATGTAAATACGGCGTTTACTTACCATTTCTCACGCATTAGGGTTCGAACACTCGAACACCTATACGGATTCTCCTGCACAGTGGCAGATATGTAAATACGGCGTTTAGTTACCATTTCTCACGCATAAGGGTTCGAACACTCGAACACCTATGCGGATTTTCCTGCACAGTGCCAGATATGTAAATACGGCGTTTACTTACCATTTCTCGCGCATTAGGGTTCGAACACTCAAACACCTATACGGATTTTCCTGCACAGTGGCAGATATGTAAATATGGCGTTTACTTACCATTTCTCACGCAATAGGTTTCGAACACTCGAACACCTATACGGATTCTCCTTCACAGTGGCAGAAATGTGAATACGGCGTTTAGTTACCATTTCTCATGCATTTGGTTTCGAACACTCAAACTCCTATACGGATTCTCCTGCACAGTAGCAGATATTTAAATACGGCGTTTACATACTATTTCTCACGCGTTAGGGTTCGAACACTCGAACACCTATACGGATTCTCCTGCACAGTGGCAGATATATAAATACGACGTTTACTTAGCATTTCTCACACATTCGGGTTCGAACACTCGAACACTTATACGGATTCTCCTGCACAGTGGCAGATATGTAAATACGGCGTTTACTTACCATTTCTCACCAATTAGAGTTCGAACACTCGAACACCAATACGGATTTTCCTGCACAGTGGCAGCTATGTAAATACGGCGTTTACTTACCATTTCTGACGCATTAGGGTTCGAACACTCGAACACCTATACGGATTTTCCTGCAAAGTGGCAGATATGTAAATAAGGCGTTTACTTACCATTTCTAACGCAATAGGGTTCGAATACTCGAACACCTATACGGATTCTCCTGCACAGTGGCAGATATGTAAATACGGCGTTTAGTCACCATTTCTCACGCATTAGGGTTCGAACACTCAAACTCCTATACGGATTCTCCTGCACAGTGGCAGATATGTAAATACGGCGTTTACTTACCATTTCTCACGCGTTACGGTTCGAGCATTCGAACACCTATACGGATTCTCCTGCACAGTGGCAGATATGTAAATACGGCGTTTACTTACCATTTCTCACGCATTAGGGTTCGAACACTCGAACACCTGTACGGATTTTCCTGTACAGTGGCAGATATGTAAATATGGCGTTTACTTACCATTTCTCACGCATTAGGGTTCGAACACTCAAACACCTATACGGATTCTCCTGCACAGTGGCAGATATGTAAATACGGCGTTTACTTACCATTTCTCACGCATTAGGGTTCGAACACTCGAACACATATACGGATTTTCCGGCACAGTGGCAGATATGTAAATATGGCGTTTACTTACCATTTCTCACGCATTAGGGTTCGAACACTCGAACACCTACACGGATTTTCCTGCACAGTGGCAGATATGTAAATACGGCGTTTACTTACCATTTCTCACGCATTAGGGTTCGAACACTCGAACACCTATACGGATTCTCCTGCACAGTGGCAGATATGTAAATACGGCATTTACTTACCATTTCTCACGAATTAGGGTTCGAACACTCGAACACCTATACGGATTTTCCTGCACAGTGGCAGATATGTAAATACGGCATTTACTTACCATTTCTCAAGCATTAGGGTTCGAACACTCGAACACCTATACGGATTCTCCTGCACAGTGACAGATATGTAAATACGGCGTTTACTTACCATTTCTCACGCATTAGGGTTCGAACACTCGAACACCTATACGGATTCTCCTGCACAGTGGCAGATATGTAAATACGGCGTTTAGTTACCATTTCTCACGCATAATGGTTCGAACACTCGAACACCTATGCGGATTTTCCTGCACAGTGCCAGATATGTAAATACGGCGTTTACTTACCATTTCTCGCGCATTAGGGTTCGAACACTCAAACACCTATACGGATTTTCCTGCACAGTGGCAGATATGTAAATATGGCGTTTACTTACCATTTCTCACGCAATAGGTTTCGAACACTCGAACACCTATACGGATTCTCCTTCACAGTGGCAGAAATGTGAATACGGCGTTTAGTTACCATTTCTCATGCATTTGGTTTCGAACACTCAAACTCCTATACGGATTCTCCTGCACAGTAGCAGATATGTAAATACGGCGTTTACATACTATTTCTCACGCGTTAGGGTTCGAACACTCGAACACCTATACGGATTCTCCTGCACAGTGGCAGATATATAAATACGACGTTTACTTAGCATTTCTCACACATTAGGGTTCGAACACTCGAACACTTATACGGATTCTCCTGCACAGTGGCAGATATGTAAATACGGCGTTTACTTACCATTTCTCACCAATTAGAGTTCGAACACTCGAACACCAATACGGATTTTCCTGCACAGTGGCAGCTATGTAAATACGGCGTTTACTTACCATTTCTGACGCATTAGGGTTCGAACACTCGAACACCTATACGGATTTTCCTGCAAAGTGGCAGATATGTAAATAAGGCGTTTACTTACCATTTCTAACGCAATTGGGTTCGAATACTCGAACACCTATACGGATTCTCCTGCACAGTGGCAGATATGTAAATACGGCGTTTAGTTACCATTTCTCACGCATTAGAGTTCGAACACTCAAACTCCTATACGGATTCTCCTGCACAGTGGCAGATATGTAAATACGGCGTTTACTTACCATTTCTCACGCGTTACGGTTCGAGCATTCGAACACCTATACGGATTCTCCTGCACAGTGGCAGATATGTAAATACGGCGTTTACTGACCATTTCTCACGCATTAGGGTTCGAACACTCGAACACCTATACGGATTTTCCTGTACAGTGGCAGATATGTAAATATGGCGTTTACTTACCATTTCTCACGCATTAGGGTTCGAACACTCAAACACCTATACGGATTCTCCTGCACAGTGGCAGATATGTAAATACGGCGTTTACTTACCATTTCTCACGCATTAGGGTTCGAACACTCGAACACATATACGGATTTTCCGGCACAGTGGCAGATATGTAAATATGGCGTTTACTTACCATTTCTCACGCATTAGGGTTCGAACACTCGAACACCTACACGGATTTTCCTGCACAGTGGCAGATATGTAAATACGGCGTTTACTTACCATTTCTCACGCATTAGGGTTCGAACACTCGAACACCTATACGGATTCTCCTGCACAGTGGCAGATATGTAAATACGGCATTTACTTACCATTTCTCACGAATTAGGGTTCGAACACTCGAACACCTATACGGATTTTCCTGCACAGTGGCAGATATGTAAATACGGCATTTACTTACCATTTCTCAAGCATTAGGGTTCGAACACTCGAACACCTATACGGATTCTCCTGCACAGTGACAGATATGTAAATACGGCGTTTACTTACCATTTCTCACGCATTAGGGTTCGAACACTCGAACACCTATACGGATTCTCCTGCACAGTGGCAGATATGTAAATACGGCGTTTAGTTACCATTTCTCACGCATAAGGGTTCGAACACTCGAACACCTATGCGGATTTTCCTGCACAGTGCCAGATATGTAAATACGGCGTTTACTTACCATTTCTCGCGCATTAGGGTTCGAACACTCAAACACCTATACGGATTTTCCTGCACAGTGGCAGATATGTAAATATGGCGTTTACTTACCATTTCTCACGCAATAGGTTTCGAACACTCGAACACCTATACGGATTCTCCTTCACAGTGGCAGAAATGTGAATACGGCGTTTAGTTACCATTTCTCATGCATTTGGTTTCGAACACTCAAACTCCTATACGGATTCTCCTGCACAGTAGCAGATATGTAAATACGGCGTTTACATACTATTTCTCACGCGTTAGGGTTCGAACACTCGAACACCTATACGGATTCTCCTGCACAGTGGCAGATATATAAATACGACGTTTACTTAGCATTTCTCACACATTAGGGTTCGAACACTCGAACACTTATATGGATTCTCCTGCACAGTGGCAGATATGTAAATACGGCGTTTACTTACCATTTCTCACCAATTAGAGTTCGAACACTCGAACACCAATACGGATTTTCCTGCACAGTGGCAGCTATGTAAATACGGCGTTTACTTACCATTTCTGACGCATTAGGGTTCGAACACTCGAACACCTATACGGATTTTCCTGCAAAGTGGCAGATATGTAAATAAGGCGTTTACTTACCATTTCTAACGCAATAGGGTTCGAATACTCGAACACCTATACGGATTCTCCTGCACAGTGGCAGATATGTAAATACGGCGTTTAGTCACCATTTCTCACGCATTAGGGTTCGAACACTCAAACTCCTATACGGATTCTCCTGCACAGTGGCAGATATGTAAATACGGCGTTTACTTACCATTTCTCACGCGTTACGGTTCGAGCATTCGAACACCTATACGGATTCTCCTGCACAGTGGCAGATATGTAAATACGGCGTTTACTTACCATTTCTCACGCATTAGGGTTCGAACACTCGAACACCTGTACGGATTTTCCTGTACAGTGGCAGATATGTAAATCTGGCGTTTACTTACCATTTCTCACGCATTAGGGTTCGAACACTCAAACACCTATACGGATTCTCCTGCACAGTGGCAGATATGTAAATACGGCGTTTACTTACCATTTCTCACGCATTAGGGTTCGAACACTCAAACACATATACGGATTTTCCGGCACAGTGGCAGATATGTAAATATGGCGTTTACTTACCATTTCTCACGCATTAGGGTTCGAACACTCGAACACCTACACGGATTTTCCTGCACAGTGGCAGATATGTAAACACGGCGTTTACTTACCATTTCTCACGCATTAGGGTTCGAACACTCGAACACCTATACGGATTCTCCTGCACAGTGGCAGATATGTAAATACGGCATTTACTTACCATTTCTCACGAATTAGGGTTCGAACACTCGAACACCTATACGGATTTTCCTGCACAGTGGCAGATATGTAAATACGGCATTTACTTACCATTTCTCAAGCATTAGGGTTCGAACACTCGAACACCTATACGGATTCTCCTGCACAGTGACAGATATGTAAATACGGCGTTTACTTACCATTTCTCACGCATTAGGGTTCGAACACTCGAACACCTATACGGATTCTCCTGCACAGTGGCAGATATGTAAATACGGCGTTTAGTTACCATTTCTCACGCATAAGGGTTCGAACACTCGAACACCTATGCGGATTTTCCTGCACAGTGCCAGATATGTAAATACGGCGTTTACTTACCATTTCTCGCGCATTAGGGTTCGAACACTCAAACACCTATACGGATTTTCCTGCACAGTGGCAGATATGTAAATATGGCGTTTACTTACCATTTCTCACGCAATAGGTTTCGAACACTCGAACACCTATACGGATTCTCCTTCACAGTGGCAGAAATGTGAATACGGCGTTTAGTTACCATTTCTCATGCATTTGGTTTCGAACACTCAAACTCCTATACGGATTCTCCTGCACAGTAGCAGATATGTAAATACGGCGTTTACATACTATTTCTCACGCGTTAGGGTTCGAACACTCGAACACCTATACGGATTCTCCTGCACAGTGGCAGATATATAAATACGACGTTTACTTAGCATTTCTCACACATTAGGGTTCGAACACTCGAACACTTATATGGATTCTCCTGCACAGTGGCAGATATGTAAATACGGCGTTTACTTACCATTTCTCACCAATTAGAGTTCGAACACTCGAACACCAATACGGATTTTCCTGCACAGTGGCAGCTATGTAAATACGGCGTTTACTTACCATTTCTGACGCATTAGGGTTCGAACACTCGAACACCTATACGGATTTTCCTGCAAAGTGGCAGATATGTAAATAAGGCGTTTACTTACCATTTCTAACGCAATAGGGTTCGAATACTCGAACACCTATACGGATTCTCCTGCATAGTGGCAGATATGTAAATACGGCGTTTAGTTACCATTTCTCACGCATTAGGGTTCGAACACTCAAACTCCTATACGGATTCTCCTGCACAGTGGCAGATATGTAAATACGGCGTTTACTTACCATTTCTCACGCGTTACGGTTCGAGCATTCGAACACCTATACGGATTCTCCTGCACAGTGGCAGATATGTAAATACGGCGTTTACTTACCATTTCTCACGCATTAGGGTTCGAACACTCGAACACCTATACGGATTTTCCTGTACAGTGGCAGATATGTAAATATGACGTTTACTTACCATTTCTCACGCATTAGGGTTCGAACACTCAAACACCTATACGGATTCTCCTGCACAGTGGCAGATATGTAAATACGGCGTTTACTTACCATTTCTCACGCATTAGGGTTCGAACACTCGAACACATATACGGATTTTCCGGCACAGTGGCAGATATGTAAATATGGCGTTTACTTACCATTTCTCACGCATTAGGGTTCGAACACTCGAACACCTACACGGATTTTCCTGCACAGTGGCAGATATGTAAATACGGCGTTTACATACCATTTCTCACGCATTAGGGTTCGAACACTCGAACATCTATACGGATTCTCCTGCACAGTGGCAGATATGTAAATACGGCATTTACTTACCATTTCTCACGAATTAGGGTTCGAACACTCGAACACCTATACGGATTTTCCTGCACAGTGGCAGATATGTAAATACGGCATTTACTTACCATTTCTCAAGCATTAGGGTTCGAACACTCGAACACCTATACGGATTCTCCTGCACAGTGACAGATATGTAAATACAGCGTTTACTTACCATTTCTCACGCATTAGTGTTCGAACACTCGAACACCTATACGGATTCTCCTGCACAGTGGCAGATATGTAAATACGGCGTTTAGTTACCATTTCTCACGCATAAGGGTTCGAACACTCGAACACCTATGCGGATTTTCCTGCACAGTGCCAGATATGTAAATACGGCGTTTACTTACCATTTCTCGCGCATTAGGGTTCGAACACTCAAACACCTATACGGATTTTCCTGCACAGTGGCAGATATGTAAATATGGCGTTTACTTACCATTTCTCACGCAATAGGTTTCGAACACTCGAACACCTATACGGATTCTCCTTCACAGTGGCAGAAATGTGAATACGGCGTTTAGTTACCATTTCTCATGCATTTGGTTTCGAACACTCAAACTCCTATACGGATTCTCCTGCACAGTAGCAGATATGTAATTACGGCGTTTACATACTATTTCTCACGCGTTAGGGTTCGAACACTCGAACACCTATACGGATTCTCCTGCACAGTGGCAGATATATAAATACGACGTTTACTTAGCATTTCTCACGCATTAGGGTTCGAACACTCGAACACTTATACGGATTCTCCTGCACAGTGGCAGATATGTAAATACGGCGTTTACTTACCATTTCTCACCAATTAGAGTTCGAACACTCGAACACCAATACGGATTTTCCTGCACAGTGGCAGCTATGTAAATACGGCGTTTACTTACCATTTCTGACGCATTAGGGTTCGAACACTCGAACACCTATACGGATTTTCCTGTACAGTGGCAGATATGTAAATATGGCGTTTACTTACCATTTCTCACGCATTAGGGTTCGAACACTCAAACACCTATACGGATTCTCCTGCACAGTGGCAGATATGTAAATACGGCGTTTACTTACCATTTCTCACGCATTAGGGTTCGAACACTCGAACACATATACGGATTTTCCGGCACAGTGGCAGATATGTAAATATGGCGTTTACTTACCATTTCTCACGCATTAGGGTTCGAACACTCGAACACCTACACGGATTTTCCTGCACAGTGGCAGATATGTAAATACGGCGTTTACTTACCATTTCTCACGCATTAGGGTTCGAACACTCGAACACCTATACGGATTCTCCTGCACAGTGGCAGATATGTAAATACGGCATTTACTTACCATTTCTCACGAATTAGGGTTCGAACACTCGAACACCTATACGGATTTTCCTGCACAGTGGCAGATATGTAAATACGGCATTTACTTACCATTTCTCAAGCATTAGGGTTCGCACACTCGAACACCTATACGGATTCTCCTGCACAGTGACAGATATGTAAATACGGCGTTTACTTACCATTTCTCACGCATTAGGGTTCGAACACTCGAACACCTATACGGATTCTCCTGCACAGTGGCAGATATGTAAATACGGCGTTTAGTTACCATTTCTCATGCATAAGGGTTCGAACACTCGAACACCTATGCGGATTTTCCTGCACAGTGCCAGATATGTAAATACGGCGTTTACTTACCATTTCTCGCGCATTAGGGTTCGAACACTCAAACACCTATACGGATTTTCCTGCACAGTGGCAGATATGTAAATATGGCGTTTACTTACCATTTCTCACGCAATAGGTTTCGAACACTCGAACACTTATACGGATTCTCCTTCACAGTGGCAGAAATGTGAATACGGCGTTTAGTTACCATTTCTCATGCATTTGGTTTCGAACACTCAAACTCCTATTCGGATTCTCCTGCACAGTAGCAGATATGTAAATACGGCGTTTACATACTATTTCTCACGCGTTAGGGTTCGAACACTCGAACACCTATACGGATTCTCCTGCACAGTGGCAGATATATAAATACGACGTTTACTTAGCATTTCTCACGCATTAGGGTTCGAACACTCGAACACTTATACGGATTCTCCTGCACAGTGGCAGATATGTAAATACGGCGTTTACTTACCATTTCTCACCAATTAGAGTTCGAACACTCGAACACCAATACGGATTTTCCTGCACAGTGGCAGCTATGTAAATACGGCGTTTACTTACCATTTCTGACGCATTAGGGTTCGAACACTCGAACACCTATACGGATTTTCCTGTACAGTGGCAGATATGTAAATATGGCCTTTACTTACCATTTCTCACGCATTAGGGTTCGAACACTCAAACACCTATACGGATTCTCCTGCACAGTGGCAGATATGTAAATACGGCGTTTACTTACCATTTCTCACGCATTAGGGTTCGAACACTCAAACTCCCATACGGATTCTCCTGCACAGTGGCAGATATGCAAATACGGCGTTTACTTACCATTTCTCACGCGTTACGGTTCGAGCATTCGAACACCTATACGGATTCTCCTGCACAGTGGCAGATATGTAAATACGGCGTTTACTTACCATTTCTCACGCATTAGGGTTCGAACACTCGAACACCTATACGGATTTTCCTGTACAGTGGCAGATATGTAAATATGGCGTTTACTTACCATTTCTCACGCATTAGGGTTCGAACACTCAAACGCCTATACGGATTCTCCTGCACAGTGGCAGATATGTAAATACGGCGTTTACTTACCATTTCTCATGCATTGGGGTTCGAACACTCGAACACATATACGGATTTTCCGGCACAGTGGCAGATATGTAAATATGGCGTTTACTTACCATTTCTCACGCATTAGGGTTCGAACACTCGAACACCTATACGGATTTTCCTGCACAGTGGCAAATATGTAAATATGGCGTTTACATACCATTTCTCACGCATTAGGGTTCGAACACTCGAACACCTGTACGGATTCTCCTGCACAATAGCAGATATGTAAATACGGCATTTACTTACCATTTCTCACGCATTAGGGTTCGAACACTCGAACACCTATACGGATTCTCCTGCACAGTGGCAGATATGTATATACGGCATTTACTTACCACTTCTCAAGCATTAGGGTTCGAACACTCGAACACCTATACGGATTCTCCTGCACAGTGGCAGATATGTAAATACGGCGTTTACTTACCATTTCTCACGCATTAGGGTTCGAACACTCGAACACCTATACGGATTTTCCTGCACAGTGGCAGATATGTAAATACGGCATTTACTTACCATTTCTCAAGCATTAGGGTTCGAACACTAGAACACCTATACGGATTCTCCTGCACAGTGACAGATATGTAAATACGGCGTTTACTTACCATTTCTCACGCATTAGGGTTCGAACACTCGAACACCTATACGGATTCTCCTGCACAGTGGCAGATATGTAAATACGGCGTTTAGTTACCATTTCTCACGCATAAGGGTTCGAACACTCGAACACCTATGCGGATTTTCCTGCACAGTGCCAGATATGTAAATACGGCGTTTACTTACCATTTCTCGCGCATTAGGGTTCGAACACTCAAACACCTATACGGATTTTCCTGCACAGTGGCAGATATGTAAATATGGCGTTTACTTACCATTTCTCACGCAACAGGTTTCGAACACTCGAACACCTCTACGGATTCTCCTTCACAGTGGCAGAAATGTGAATACGGCGTTTAGTTACCATTTCTCATGCATTTGGTTTCGAACACTCAAACTCCTATACGGATTCTCCTGCACAGTAGCAGATATGTAAATACGGCGTTTACATACTATTTCTCACGCGTTAGGGTTCGAACACTCGAACACCTATACGGATTCTCCTGCACAGTGGCAGATATATAAATACGACGTTTACTTAGCATTTCTCACACATTAGGGTTCGAACACTCGAACACTTATATGGATTCTCCTGCACAGTGGCAGCTATGTAAATACGGCGTTTACTTACCATTTCTGACGCATTAGGGTTCGAACACTCGAACACCTATACGGATTTTCCTGCAAAGTGGCAGATATGTAAATAAGGCGTTTTCTTACCATTTCTAACGCAATAGGGTTCGAATACTCGAACACCTATACGGATTCTCCTGCACAGTGGCAGATATGTAAATACGGCGTTTAGTCACCATTTCTCACGCATTATGGTTCGAACACTCAAACTCCTATACGGATTCTCCTGCACAGTGGCAGATATGTAAATACGGCGTTTACTTACCATTTCTCACGCGTTACGGTTCGAGCATTCGAACACCTATACGGATTCTCCTGCACAGTGGCAGATATGTAAATACGGCGTTTACTTACCATTTCTCACGCATTAGGGTTCGAACACTCGAACACCTGTATGGATTTTCCTGTACAGTGGCAGATATGTAAATATGGCGTTTACTTACCATTTCTCACGCATTAGGGTTCGAACACTCAAACACCTATACGGATTCTCCTGCACAGTGGCAGATATGTAAATACGGCGTTTACTTACCATTTCTCACGCATTAGGGTTCGAACACTCGAACACATATACGGATTTTCCGGCACAGTGGCAGATATGTAAATATGGCGTTTACTTACCATTTCTCACGCATTAGGGTTCGAACACTCGAACACCTACACGGATTTTCCTGCACGGTGGCAGATATGTAAATACGGCGTTTACTTACCATTTCTCACGCATTAGGGTTCGAACACTCGAACACCTATACGGATTCTCCTGCACAGTGGCAGATATGTAAATACGGCATTTACTTACCATTTCTCACGAATTAGGGTTCGAACACTCGAACACCTATACGGATTTTCCTGCACAGTGGCAGATATGTAAATACGGCATTTACTTACCATTTCTCAAGCATTAGGGTTCGAACACTCAAACACCTATACGGATTCTCCTGCACAGTGACAGATATGTAAATACGGCGTTTACTTACCATTTCTCACGCATTAGGGTTCGAACACTCGAACACCTATACGGATTCTCCTGCACAGTGGCAGATATGTAAATACGGCGTTTAGTTACCATTTCTCACGCATAAGGGTTCGAACACTCGAACACCTATGCGGATTTTCCTGCACAGTGCCAGATATGTAAATACGGCGTTTACTTACCATTTCTCGCGCATTAGGGTTCGAACACTCAAACACCTATACGGATTTTCCTGCACAGTGGCAGATATGTAAATATGGCGTTTACTTACCATTTCTCACGCAATAGGTTTCGAACACTCGAACACCTATACGGATTCTCCTTCACAGTGGCAGAAATGTGAATACGGCGTTTAGTTACCATTTCTCATGCATTTGGTTTCGAACACTCAAACTCCTATACGGATTCTCCTGCACAGTAGCAGATATGTAAATACGGCGTTTACATACTATTTCTCACGCGTTAGGGTTCGAACACTCGAACACCTATACGGATTCTCCTGCACAGTGGCAGATATATAAATACGACGTTTACTTAGCATTTCTCACACATTAGGGTTCGAACACTCGAACACTTATACGGATTCTCCTGCACAGTGGCAGATATGTAAATACGGCGTTTACTTACCATTTCTCACCAATTAGAGTTCGAACACTCGAACACCAATACGGATTTTCCTGCACAGTGGCAGCTATGTAAATACGGCGTTTACTTACCATTTCTGACGCATTAGGGTTCGAACACTCGAACACCTATACGGATTTTCCTGCAAAGTGGCAGATATGTAAATAAGGCGTTTACTTACCATTTCTAACGCAATTGGGTTCGAATACTCGAACACCTATACGGATTCTCCTGCACAGTGGCAGATATGTAAATACGGCGTTTAGTTACCATTTCTCACGCATTAGAGTTCGAACACTCAAACTCCTATACGGATTCTCCTGCACAGTGGCAGATATGTAAATACGGCGTTTACTTACCATTTCTCACGCGTTACGGTTCGAGCATTCGAACACCTATACGGATTCTCCTGCACAGTGGCAGATATGTAAATACGGCGTTTACTGACCATTTCTCACGCATTAGGGTTCGAACACTCGAACACCTATACGGATTTTCCTGTACAGTGGCAGATATGTAAATATGGCGTTTACTTACCATTTCTCACGCATTAGGGTTCGAACACTCAAACACCTATACGGATTCTCCTGCACAGTGGCAGATATGTAAATACGGCGTTTACTTACCATTTCTCACGCATTAGGGTTCGAACACTCGAACACATATACGGATTTTCCGGCACAGTGGCAGATATGTAAATATGGCGTTTACTTACCATTTCTCACGCATTAGGGTTCGAACACTCGAACACCTACACGGATTTTCCTGCACAGTGGCAGATATGTAAATACGGCGTTTACTTACCATTTCTCACGCATTAGGGTTCGAACACTCGAACACCTATACGGATTCTCCTGCACAGTGGCAGATATGTAAATACGGCATTTACTTACCATTTCTCACGAATTAGGGTTCGAACACTCGAACACCTATACGGATTTTCCTGCACAGTGGCAGATATGTAAATACGGCATTTACTTACCATTTCTCAAGCATTAGGGTTCGAACACTCGAACACCTATACGGATTCTCCTGCACAGTGACAGATATGTAAATACGGCGTTTACTTACCATTTCTCACGCATTAGGGTTCGAACACTCGAACACCTATACGGATTCTCCTGCACAGTGGCAGATATGTAAATACGGCGTTTAGTTACCATTTCTCATGCATAAGGGTTCGAACACTCGAACACCTATGCGGATTTTCCTGCACAGTGCCAGATATGTAAATACGGCGTTTACTTACCATTTCTCGCGCATTAGGGTTCGAACACTCAAACACCTATACGGATTTTCCTGCACAGTGGCAGATATGTAAATATGGCGTTTACTTACCATTTCTCACGCAATAGGTTTCGAACACTCGAACACCTATACGGATTCTCCTTCACAGTGGCAGAAATGTGAATACGGCGTTTAGTTACCATTTCTCATGCATTTGGTTTCGAACACTCAAACTCCTATATGGATTCTCCTGCACAGTAGCAGATATGTAAATATGGCGTTTACATACTATTTCTCACGCGTTAGGGTTCGAACACTCGAACACCTATACGGATTCTCCTGCACAGTGGCAGATATATAAATACGATGTTTACTTAGCATTTCTCACACATTAGGGTTCGAACACTCGAACACTTATATGGATTCTCCTGCACAGTGGCAGCTATGTAAATACGGCGTTTACTTACCATTTCTGACGCATTAGGGTTCGAACACTCGAACACCTATACGGATTTTCCTGCAAAGTGGCAGATATGTAAATAAGGCGTTTTCTTACCATTTCTAACGCAACAGGGTTCGAATACTCGAACACCTATACGGATTCTCCTGCACAGTGGCAGATATGTAAATACGGCGTTTAGTCACCATTTCTCACGCATTAGGGTTCAAACACTCAAACTCCTATACGGATTCTCCTGCACAGTGGCAGATATGTAAATACGGCGTGTACTTACCATTTCTCACGCGTTATGGTTCGAGCATTCGAACACCTATACGGATTCTCCTGCACAGTGGCAGATATGTAAATACGGCGTTTACTTACCATTTCTCACGCATTAGGGTTCGAACACTCGAACACCTGTACGGATTTTCCTGTACAGTGGCAGATATGTAAATATGGCGTTTACTTACCATTTCTCACGCATTAGGGTTCGAACACTCAAACACCTATACGGATTCTCCTGCACAGTGGCAGATATGTAAATACGGCGTTTACTTACCATTTCTCACGCATTAGGGTTCGAACACTCGAACACATATACGGATTTTCCGGCACAGTGGCAGATATGTAAATATGGCGTTTACTTACCATTTCTCACGCATTAGGGTTCGAACACTCGAACACCTACACGGATTTTCCTGCACGGTGGCAGATATGTAAATACGGCGTTTACTTACCATTTCTCACGCATTAGGGTTCGAACACTCGAACACCTATACGGATTCTCCTGCACAGTGGCAGATATGTAAATACGGCATTTACTTACCATTTCTCAAGCATTAGGGTTCGAACACTCGAACACCTATACGGATTCTCCTGCACAGTGACAGATATGTAAATACGGCGTTTACTTACCATTTCTCACGCATTAGGGTTCGAACACTCGAACACCTATACGGATTCTCCTGCACAGTGGCAGATATGTAAATACGGCGTTTAGTTACCATTTCTCACGCATAAGGGTTCGAACACTCGAACACCTATGCGGATTTTCCTGCACAGTGCCAGATATGTAAATACGGCGTTTACTTACCATTTCTCGCGCATTAGGGTTCGAACACTCAAACACCTATACGGATTTTCCTGCACAGTGGCAGATATGTAAATATGGCGTTTACTTACCATTTCTCACGCAATAGGTTTCGAACACTCGAACACCTATACGGATTCTCCTTCACAGTGGCAGAAATGTGAATACGGCGTTTAGTTACCATTTCTCATGCATTTGGTTTCGAACACTCAAACTCCTATACGGATTCTCCTGCACAGTAGCAGATATGTAAATACGGCGTTTACATACTATTTCTCACGCGTTAGGGTTCGAACACTCGAACACCTATACGGATTCTCCTGCACAGTGGCAGATATATAAATATGACGTTTACTTAGCATTTCTCACACATTAGGGTTCGAACACTCGAACACTTATACGGATTCTCCTGCACAGTGGCAGATATGTAAATACGGCGTTTACTTACCATTTCTCACCAATTAGAGTTCGAACACTCGAACACCAATACGGATTTTCCTGCACAGTGGCAGCTATGTAAATACGGCGTTTACTTACCATTTCTGACGCATTAGGGTTCGAACACTCGAACACCTATACGGATTTTCCTGCAAAGTGGCAGATATGTAAATAAGGCGTTTACGTACCATTTCTAACGCAATAGGGTTCGAATACTCGAACACCTATACGGATTCTCCTGCACAGTGGCAGATATGTAAATACGGCGTTTAGTTACCATTTCTCACGCATTAGGGTTCGAACACTCAAACTCCTATACGGATTCTCCTGCACAGTGGCAGATATGTAAATACGGCGTTTACTTACCATTTCTCACGCGTTACGGTTCGAGCATTCGAACACCTATACGGATTCTCCTGCACAGTGGCAGATATGTAAATACGGCGTTTACTTACCATTTCTCACGCATTAGGGTTCGAACACTCGAACACCTATACGGATTTTCCTGTACAGTGGCAGATATGTAAATATGGCGTTTACTTACCATTTCTCACGCATTAGGGTTCGAACACTCAAACACCTATACGGATTCTCCTGCACAGTGGCAGATATGTAAATACGGCGTTTACTTACCATTTCTCACGCATTAGGGTTCGAACACTCGAACACATATACGGATTTTCCGGCACAGTGGCAGATATGTAAATACGGCGTTTACTTACCATTTCTCACGCATTAGGGTTCGAACACTCGAACACCTATACGGATTTTCCTGTACAGTGGCAAATATGTAAATATGGCGTTTACTTACCATTTCTCACGCATTAGGGTTCGAACACTCAAACGCCTATACGGATTCTCCTGCACAGTGGCAGATATGTAAATACGGCGTTTACTTACCATTTCTCATGCATTAGGGTTCGAACACTCGAACACATATACGGATTTTCCGGCACAGTGGCAGATATGTAAATATGGCGTTTACTTACCATTTCTCACGCATTAGGGTTCGAACACTCGAACACCTATACGGATTTTCCTGCACAGTGGCAAATATGTAAATATGGCGTTTACATACCATTTCTCACGCATTAGGGTTCGAACACTCGAACACCTGTACGGATTCTCCTGCACAATAGCAGATATGTAAATACGGCATTTACTTACCATTTCTCACGCATTAGGGTTCGAACACTCGAACACCTATACGGATTATTCTGCACAGTGGCAGATATGTAAATATGGCGTTTACTTACCATTTCTCACGCATTAGGGTTCGAACACTCGAACACCTATACGGATTCTCCTGCACAGTGGCAGATATGTATATACGGCATTTACTTACCACTTCTCAAGCATTAGGGTTCGAACACTCGAACACCTATACGGATTCTCCTGCACAGTGGCAGATATGTAAATACGGCGTTTACTTACCATTTCTCACGCATTAGGGTTCGAACACCTATACGGATTTTCCTGCACAGTGGCAGATATGTAAATACGGCATTTACTTACCATTTCTCAAGCATTAGGGTTCGAACACTAGAACACCTATACGGATTCTCTTGCACAGTGACAGATATGTAAATACGGCATTTACTTACCATTTCTCACGCATTAGGGTTCGAACACTCGAACACCTATACGGATTCTCCTGCACAGTGGCAGATATGTAAATACGGCGTTTAGTTACCATTTCTCACGCATAAGGGTTCGAACACTCGAACACCTATGCGGATTTTCCTGCACAGTGCCAGATATGTAAATACGGCGTTTACTTACCATTTCTCGCGCATTAGGGTTCGAACACTCAAACACCTATACGGATTTTCCTGCACAGTGGCAGATATGTAAATATGGCGTTTACTTACCATTTCTCACGCAATAGGTTTCGAACACTCGAACACCTATACGGATTCTCCTGCACAGTAGCAGATATGTAAATACGGCGTTTACATACTATTTCTCACGCGTTAGGGTTCGAACACTCGAACACCTATACGGATTCTCCTGCACAGTGGCAGATATATAAATACGACGTTTACTTAGCATTTCTCACACATTAGGGTTCGAACACTCGAACACTTATATGGATTCTCCTGCACAGTGGCAGATATGTAAATACGGCGTTTACTTACCGTTTCTCACCAATTAGAGTTCGAACACTCGAACACCAATACGGATTTTCCTGCACAGTGGCAGCTATGTAAATACGGCGTTTACTTACCATTTCAGACGCATTAGGGTTCGAACACTCGAACACCTATACGGATTTTCCTGCAAAGTGGCAGATATGTAAATAAGGCGTTTACTTACCATTTCTAACGCAATAGGGTTCGAATACTCGAACACCTATACGGATTCTCCTACACAGTGGCAGATATGTAAATACGGCGTTTAGTTACCATTTCTCACGCATTAGGGTTCGAACACTCAAACTCCTATACGGATTCTCCTGCACAGTGGCAGATATGTAAATACGGCGTTTACTTACCATTTCTCACGCGTGATGGTTCGAGCATTCGAGCACCTATACGGATTCTCCTGCACAGTGGCAGATATGTAAATACGGCGTTTACATACCATTTCTCACGCATTAGGGTTCGAACACTCGAACACCTGTACGGATTCTCCTGCACAATAGCAGATATGTAAATACGGCATTTACTTACCATTTCTCACGCATTAGGGTTCGAACACTCGAACACCTATACGGATTATTCTGCACAGTGGCAGATATGTAAATATGGCGTTTACTTACCATTTCTCACGCATTAGGGTTCGAACACTCGAACACCTATACGGATTCTCCTGCACAGTGGCAGATATGTATATACGGCATTTACTTACCACTTCTCAAGCATTAGGGTTCGAACACTCGAACACCTATACGGATTCTCCTGCACAGTGGCAGATATGTAAATACGGCGTTTACTTACCATTTCTCACGCATTAGGGTTCGAACACTCGAACACCTATACGGATTTTCCTGCACAGTGGCAGATATGTAAATACGGCATTTACTTACCATTTCTCAAGCATTAGGGTTCGAACACTAGAACACCTATACGGATTCTCTTGCACAGTGACAGATATGTAAATACGGCATTTACTTACCATTTCTCACGCATTAGGGTTCGAACACTCGAACACCTATACGGATTCTCCTGCACAGTGGCAGATATGTAAATACGGCGTTTAGTTACCATTTCTCACGCATAAGGGTTCGAACACTCGAACACCTATGCGGATTTTCCTGCACAGTGCCAGATATGTAAATACGGCGTTTACTTACCATTTCTCGCGCATTAGGGTTCGAACACTCAAACACCTATACGGATTTTCCTGCACAGTGGCAGATATGTAAATATGGCGTTTACTTACCATTTCTCACGCAATAGGTTTCGAACACTCGAACACCTATACGGATTCTCCTGCACAGTAGCAGATATGTAAATACGGCGTTTACATACTATTTCTCACGCGTTAGGGTTCGAACACTCGAACACCTATACGGATTCTCCTGCACAGTGGCAGATATATAAATACGACGTTTACTTAGCATTTCTCACACATTAGGGTTCGAACACTCGAACACTTATATGGATTCTCCTGCACAGTGGCAGATATGTAAATACGGCGTTTACTTACCATTTCTCACCAATTAGAGTTCGAACACTCGAACACCAATACGGATTTTCCTACACAGTGGCAGCTATGTAAATACGGCGTTTACTTACCATTTCTGACGCATTAGGGTTCGAACACTCGAACACCTATACGGATTTTCCTGCAAAGTGGCAGATATGTAAATAAGGCGTTTACTTACCATTTCTAACGCAATATGGTTCGAATACTCGAACACCTATACGGATTCTCCTGCACAGTGGCAGATATGTAAATACGGCGTTTAGTTACCATTTCTCACGCATTAGGGTTCGAACACTCAAACTCCTATACGGATTCTCCTGCACAGTGGCAGATATGTAAATACGGCGTTTACTTACCATTTCTCACGCGTGACGGTTCGAGCATTCGAACACCTATACGGATTCTCCTGCACAGTGGCAGATATGTAAATACGGCGTTTACTTACCATTTCTCACGCATTAGGGTTCGAACACTCGAACACCTATACGGATTTTCCTGTACAGTGGCAGATTTGTAAATATGGCGTTTACTTACCATTTCTCACGCATTAGGGTTCGAACACTCAAACACCTATACGGATTCTCCTGCACAGTGGCAGATATGTAAATACGGCGTTTACTTACCATTTCTCACGCATTAGGGTTCGAACACTCGAACACATATACGGATTTTCCGGCACAGTGGCAGATATGTAAATATGGCGTTTACTTACCATTTCTCACGCATTGGGGTTCGAACACTCGAACACCTATACGGATTTTCCAGCACAGCGGCAAATATGTAAATATGGCGTTTACATACCATTTCTCACGCATTACGGTTCGAACACTCGAACACCTGTACGGATTCTCCTGCACAATAGCAGATATGTAAATACGGCGTTTACTTACCATTTCTCACGCATTAGGGTTCGAACACTCGAACACCTATACGGATTTTCCTGTACAGTGGCAGATTTGTAAATATGGCGTTTACTTACCATTTCTCACGCATTAGGGTTCGAACACTCAAACACCTATACGGATTCTCCTGCACAGTGGCAGATATGTAAATACGGCGTTTACTTACCATTTCTCACGCATTAGGGTTCGAACACTCGAACACATATACGGATTTTCCGGCACAGTGGCAGATATGTAAATATGGCGTTTACTTACCATTTCTCACGCATTAGGGTTCGAACACTCGAACACCTATACGGATTCTCTTGCACAGTGGCAGATATGTAAATACGGCGTTTACTTACCATTTCTCACGCATTAGGGTTCGAACACTCGAACACCTATACGGATTTTCCTGCACAGTGGCAGATATGTAAATATGGCATTTACTTACCATTTCTCACGCAAAAGGGTTCGAACACTCGACCACCTATACGGATTCTCCTGTACAGTGGCAGATATGTAAATACGGCGTTTACTTACCATTTCTCACGCATTAGGGTTCGAACACTCCAACACCTATACGGATTTTACTGCACAGTGGAAGATATGTAAATATGGCTTTTACTTACCATTTCTCACGCATTAGGTTCGAACACTCGAACAGCTATACGGATTCTCCTGCACAGTGGCAGATATGTGAATACGGCGTTTACTTACCATTTCTCACGCATTAGGGTTCGAACACTCGAACACCTATACGGATTTTCCTCCACAGTGGCAGATATGGAAATAAAGCGTTTACTTGCCATTTCTCAAGCATTAGGGTTCGAACACTCGAACACTTATACGGATTCTCCTGCACAGTGGCAGATATGTAAATATGGCGTTACATACCATTTCTCACGTATTAGGGTTCGAACACTCGAACTCCTATACGGATTTTCCTGCACAGTGGCAGATATGTAAATACAGCGTTTACTTACCAATTCTCAAACATTAGGGTTCGAACACTCAAACCCCTATACGGATTCTCCAGCACAGTGGCAGATATGTAAATACGGCGTTTAGCTACCATTTGTCACGCGTTAGGGTTCAAACACTCGAACACCTATACGGATTCTCCTGCACAGAGGCAGATATGTAAATACGGCGTTTACTTACCATTTCTCACGCATTAGGGTTCGAACACTCGAACACCTATACGGATTTTCCTGTACAGTGGCAGATTTGTAAATATGGCGTTTACTTACCATTTCTCACGCATTAGGGTTCGAACACTCAAACACCTATACGGATTCTCCTGCACAGTGGCAGATATGTAAATACGGCGTTTACTTACCATTTCTCACGCGTTACGGTTCGAGCATTCGAACACCTGTACGGATTCTCCTGCACAGTGGCAGATATGTAAATACGGCGTTTACTTACCATTTCTCACGCATTAGGGTTCGAACACTCGAACACCTATACGGATTTTCCTGTACAGTGGCAGATATGTAAATATGGCGTTTACTTACCATTTCTCACGAATTAGGTTTCGAACACTCAAACGCCTATACGGATTCTCCTGCACAGTGGCAGATATGTAAATACGGCGTTTACTTACCATTTCTCACGCGTTAGGGTTCGAACACTCGAACACCTATACGGATTCTCCTGCACAGTGGCAGATATGTAAATACGGCGTTTACTTACCATTTCTCACGCATTAGGGTTCGAACACTCGAACACCTATACGGATTTTCCTGTACAGTGGCAGAGATGTAAATATGGCGTTTACTTACCATTTCTCACGCATTAGGGTTCGAACACTCAAACGCCTATACGGATTCTCCTGCACAGTGGCAGATATGTAAATACGGCGTTTACTTACCATTTCTCATGCATTAGGGTTCGAACACTCGAACACATATACGGATTTTCCGGCACAGTGGCAGATATGTAAATATGGCGTTTACTTACCATTTCTCACGCATTAGGGTTCGAACACTCGAACACCTATACGGATTTTCCTGCACAGTGGCAAATATGTAAATATGGCGTTTACATACCATTTCTCACGCATTAGGGTTCGAACACTCGAACACCTGTACGGATTCTCCTGCACAATAGCAGATATGTAAATACGGCATTTACTTACCATTTCTCACGCATTAGGGTTCGAACACTCGAACACCTATACGGATTATTCTGCACAGTGGCAGATATGGAAATATGGCGTTTACTTACCATTTCTCACGCATTAGGGTTCGAACACTCGAACACCTATACGGATTCTCTTGCACAGTGGCAGATATGTATATACGGCATTTACTTACCACTTCTCAAGCATTAGGGTTCGAACACTCGAACACCTATACGGATTCTCCTGCACAGTGGCAGATATGTAAATACGGCGTTTACTTACCATTTCTCACGCATTAGGGTTCGAACACTCGAACACCTATACGGATTTTCCTGCACAGTGGCAGATATGTAAATACGGCATTTACTTACCATTTCTCAAGCATTAGGGTTCGAACACTAGAACACCTATACGGATTCTCTTGCACAGTGACAGATATGTAAATACGGCATTTACTTACCATTTCTCGCGCATTAGGGTTCGAACACTCAAACACCTATACGGATTTTCCTGCACAGTGGCAGATATGTAAATATGGCGTTTACTTACCATTTCTCACGCAATAGGTTTCGAACACTCGAACACCTATACGGATTCTCCTGCACAGTAGCAGATATGTAAATACGGCGTTTACATACTATTTCTCACGCGTTAGGGTTCGAACACTCGAACACCTATACGGATTCTCCTGCACAGTGGCAGATATATAAATACGACGTTTACTTAGCATTTCTCACACATTAGGGTTCGAACACTCGAACACTTATATGGATTCTCCTGCACAGTGGCAGATATGTAAATACGGCGTTTACTTACCATTTCTCACCAATTAGAGTTCGAACACTCGAACACCAATACGGATTTTCCTGCACAGTGGCAGCTATGTAAATACGGCGTTTACTCACCATTTCTGACGCATTAGGGTTCGAACACTCGAACACCTATACGGATTTTCCTGCAAAGTGGGAGATATGTAAATAAGGCGTTTACTTACCATTTCTAACGCAATAGGGTTCGAATACTCGAACACCTATACGGATTCTCCTGCACAGTGGCAGATATGTAAATACGGCGTTTAGTTACCATTTCTCACGCATTAGGGTTCGAACACTCAAACTCCTATACGGATTCTCCTGCACAGTGGCAGATATGTAAATACGGCGTTTACTTACCATTTCTCACGCGTGATGGTTCGAGCATTCGAACACCTATACGGATTCTCCTGCACAGTGGCAGATATGTAAATACGGCGTTTACATACCATTTCTCACGCATTAGGGTTCGAACACTCGAACACCTGTACGGATTCTCCTGCACAATACCAGATATGTAAATACGGCATTTACTTACCATTTCTCACGCATTAGGGTTCGAACACTCGAACACCTATACGGATTATTCTGCACAGTGGCAGATATGTAAATATGGCGTTTACTTACCATTTCTCACGCATTAGGGTTCGAACACTCGAACACCTATACGGATTCTCCTGCACAGTGGCAGATATGTATATACGGCATTTACTTACCACTTCTCAAGCATTAGGGTTCGAACACTCGAACACCTATACGGATTCTCCTGCACAGTGGCAGATATGTAAATACGGCGTTTACTTACCATTTCTCACGCATTAGGGTTCGAACACTCGAACACCTATACGGATTTTCCTGCACAGTGGCAGATATGTAAATACGGCATTTACTTACCATTTCTCAAGCATTAGGGTTCGAACACTAGAACACCTATACGGATTCTCTTGCACAGTGACAGATATGTAAATACGGCATTTACTTACCATTTCTCACGCATTAGGGTTCGAACACTCGAACACCTATACGGATTCTTCTGCACAGTGGCAGATATGTAAATACGGCGTTTAGTTACCATTTCTCACGCATAAGGGTTCGAACACTCGAACACCTATGCGGATTTTCCTGCACAGTGCTAGATATGTAAATACGGCATTTACTTACCATTTCTCGCGCATTAGGGTTCGAACACTCAAACACCTATACGGATTTTCCTGCACAGTGGCAGATATGTAAATATGGCGTTTACTTACCATTTCTCACGCAATAGGTTTCGAACACTCGAACACCTATACGGATTCTCCTGCACAGTAGCAGATATGTAAATACGGCGTTTACATACTATTTCTCACGCGTTAGGGTTCGAACACTCGAACACCTATACGGATTCTCCTGCACAGTGGCAGATATATAAATACGACGTTTACTTAGCATTTCTCACACATTAGGGTTCGAACACTCGAACACTTATATGGATTCTCCTGCACAGTGGCAGATATGTAAATACGGCGTTTACTTACCATTTCTCACCAATTAGAGTTCGAACACTCGAACACCAATACGGATTTTCCTGCACAGTGGCAGCTATATAAATACGGCGTTTACTTACCATTTCTGACGCATTAGGGTTCGAACACTCGAACACCTATACGGATTTTACTGCAAAGTGGCAGATATGTAAATAAGGCGTTTACTTACCATTTCTAACACAATAGGGTTCGAATACTCGAACACCTATACGGATTCTCCTGCACAGTGGCAGATATGTAAATACGGCGTTTAGTTACCATTTCTCACGCATTAGGGTTCGAACACTCAAACTCCTATACGGATTCTCCTGCACAGTGGCAGATATGTAAATACGGCGTTTACTTACCATTTCTCACGCATTAGGGTTCGAACACTCGAACACATCTACGGATTTTCCGGCACAGTGGCAGATATGTAAATATGGCGTTTACTTACCATTTCTCACGCATTAGGGTTCGAACACTCGAACACCTATACGGATTTTCCTGCACAGTGGCAAATATGTAAATATAGCGTTTACATACCATTTCTCACGCATTACGGTTCGAACACTCGAACACCTGTACGGATTCTCCTGCACAATAGCAGATATGTAAATACGGCGTTTACTTACCATTTCTCACGCATTAGGGTTCGAACACTCGAACACCTATACGGATTATTCTGCACAGTGGCAGATATGTAAATATGGCGTTTACTTACCATTTCTCACGCATTAGGGGTCGAACACTCGAACACCTATACGGATTCTCCTGCACAGTGGCAGATATGTATATACGGCATTTACTTACCACTTCTCAAGCGTTAGGGTTCGAACACTCGAACACCTATACGGATTTTCCTGTACAGTGGCAGATTTGTAAATATGGCGTTTACTTACCATTTCTCACGCATTAGGGTTCGAACACTCAAACACCTATACGGATTCTCCTGCACAGTGGCAGATATGTAAATACGGCGTTTACTTACCATTTCTCACGCATTAGGGTTCGAACACTCGAACACATATACGGATTTTCCGGCACAGTGGCAGATATGTAAATATGGCGTTTACTTACCATTTCTCACGCATTAGGGTTCGAACACTCGAACACCTATACGGATTTTCCTGCACAGTGGCAAATATGTAAATATGGCGTTTACATACCATTTCTCACGCATTACGGTTCGAACACTCGAACACCTGTACGGATTCTCCTGCACAATAGCAGATATGTAAATACGGCGTTTACTTACCATTTCTCACGCATTAGGGTTCGAACACTCGAACACCTATACGGATTTTCCTGTACAGTGGCAGATTTGTAAATATGGCGTTTACTTACCATTTCTCACGCATTAGGGTTCGAACACTCAAACACCTATACGGATTCTCCTGCACAGTGGCAGATATGTAAATACGGCGTTTACTTACCATTTGTCACGCATTAGGGTTCGAACACTCGAACACATATACGGATTTTCCGGCACAGTGGCAGATATGTAAATATGGCGTTTACTTACCATTTCTCACGCATTAGGGTTCGAACACTCGAACACCTATACGGATTTTCCTGCACAGTGGCAAATATGTAAATATAGCGTTTACATACCATTTCTCACGCATTACGGTTCGAACACTCGAACACCTGTACGGATTCTCCTGCACAATAGCAGATATGTAAATACGGCGTTTACTTACCATTTCTCACGCATTAGGGTTCGAACACTCGAACACCTATACGGATTATTCTGCACAGTGGCAGATATGTAAATATGGCGTTTACTTACCATTTCTCACGCATTAGGGGTCGAACACTCGAACACCTATACGGATTCTCCTGCACAGTGGCAGATATGTATATACGGCATTTACTTACCACTTCTCAAGCATTACGGTTCGAACACTCGAACACCTATACGGATTCTCCTGCACAGTGGCAGATATGTAAATACGGCGTTTACTTACCATTTCTCACGCATTAGGGTTCGAACACTCGAACACCTATACGGATTTTCCTGCACAGTGGCAGATATGTAAATATGGCGTTTACTTACCATTTCTCACGCAAAAGGGTTCGAACACTCGACCACCTATACGGATTCTCCTGTACAGTGGCAGATATGTAAATACGGCGTTTACTTACCATTTCTCACGCATTAGGGTTCGAACACTCCAACACCTATACGGATTTTACTGCACAGTGGAAGATATGTAAATATGGCTTTTACTTACCATTTCTCACGCATTAGGTTCGAACACTCGAACACCTATACGGATTCTCCTGCACAGTGGCAGATATGTGAATACGGCGTTTACTTACCATTTCTCACGCATTAGGGTTCGAACACTCGAACACCTATACGGATTTTCCTCCACAGTGGCAGATATGGAAATAAGGCGTTTACTTGCCATTTCTCAAGCATTAGGGTTCGAACACTCGAACACTTATACGGATTCTCCTGCACAGTGGCAGATATGTAAATATGGCGTTACATACCATTTCTCACGTATTAGGGTTCGAACACTCGAACTCCTATACGGATTTTCCTGCACAGTGGCAGATATGTAAATACAGCGTTTACTTACCATTTCTCAAACATTAGGGTTCGAACACTCAAACCCCTATACGGATTCTCCAGCACAGTGGCAGATATGTAAATACGGCGTTTAGTTACCATTTCTCACGCGTTAGGGTTCAAACACTCGAACACCTATACGGATTCTCCTGGACAGAGGCAGATATGTAAATACGGCGTTTACTTACCATTTCTCACGCATTAGGGTTCGAACACTCGAACACCTATACGGATTTTCCTGTACAGTGGCAGATTTGTAAATATGGCGTTTACTTACCATTTCTCACGCATTAGGGTTCGAACACTCAAACACCTATACGGATTCTCCTGCACAGTGGCAGATATGTAAATACGGCGTTTACTTACCATTTCTCACGCATTAGGGTTCGAACACTCGAACACACATACGGATTTTCCGGCACAGTGGCAGATATGTAAATATGGCGTTTACTTACCATTTCTCACGCATTAGGGTTCGAACACTCGAACACCTATACGGATTTTCCTGCACAGTGGCAAATATGTAAATATGGCGTTTACATACCATTTCTCACGCATTACGGTTCGAACACTCGAACACCTGTACGGATTCTCCTGCACAATAGCAGATATGTAAATACGGCGTTTACTTACCATTTCTCACGCATTAGGGTTCGAACACTCGAACACCTATACGGATTTTCCTGTACAGTGGCAGATTTGTAAATATGGCGTTTACTTACCATTTCTCACGCATTAGGGTTCGAACACTCAAACACCTATACGGATTCTCCTGCACAGTGGCAGATATGTAAATACGGCGTTTACTTACCATTTCTCACGCATTAGGGTTCGAACACTCGAACACATATACGGATTTTCCGGCACAGTGGCAGATATGTAAATATGGCGTTTACTTACCATTTCTCACGCATTAGGGTTCGAACACTCGAACACCTATACGGATTTTCCTGCACAGTGGCAAATATGTAAATATAGCGTTTACATACCATTTCTCACGCATTACGGTTCGAACACTCGAACACCTGTACGGATTGTCCTGCGCAGTGGCAGATATGTAAATACGGTGTTTACTTACCATTTCTCACGCATTAGGGTTCGAACACTCAAACTCCTATACGGATTCTCCTGCACAGTGGCAGATATGTAAATACGGCGTTTACTTACCATTTCTCATGCGTTAGGGTTCAAACACTCGAACACCTATACGGATTCTCCTGCACAGTGGCAGATATGTAAATACGGCGTTTACTTAGCATTTCTCACGCATTAGGGTTCGAACACTCGAACACCTACACGGATTCTCCTGCACAGTGGCAAATATGTAAATACGGCGTTTACTTACCATTTCTCACGAATTAGAGTTCGAACACTCGAACAACTGTACGGATTTTCCTGCACATTGGCAGATATGTAAATACGGCGTTTACTTACCATTTCTCACGCATTAGGGTTCGAACACTCGAACAGCTATACGGATTCTCCTGCATAGTGACAGATATGTAAATACGGCGTTTACTTACCATTTCTCACGAATTAGGGTTCGAACACTCGAACACCTATACGGATTTTCCTGCACAGTGGCAGATATGTAAATACGACATTCACTTACCATTTCTCAAGCATTAGGGTTCAAACACTCGAACACCTATACGGATTCTCCTGCACAGTGACAGATACGTAAATACGGCGTTTACTTACCATTTCTCACGCATTAGGGTTCGAACACTCAAAACACCTATACGGATTCTCCTGCACAGTGGCAGATATGTAAATACGGCGTTTAGTTACCATTTCTCACGCATAAGGGTTCGAACACTCGAACACCTATACGGATTTTCCTGCACTGTGGCAGATATGTAAATACGGCGTTTACTTACCATTTCTCGCGCATTAGGGTTCGAACACTCAAACACCTATACGGATTTTCCTGCACAGTGGCAGATATGTAAATATGGCGTTTACTTACCATTTCTCACGCATAAGGGTTCGAACACTCGAACACCTATACAGATTTTCCTGCACAGTGGCAGATATGTAAATACGGCGTTTACTTACCATTTCTCGCGCATTAGGGTTCGAACACTCAAACACCTATACGGATTTTCCTGCAAAGTGGCAGATATGTAAATATGGCGTTTACTTACCATTTCTAACGCAATAGGGTTCGAATACTCGAACACCTATACGGATTCTCCTGCACAGTGGCAGATATGTAAATACGGCGTTTAGTTACCATTTCTCACGCATTAGGGTTCGAACACTCAAACTCCTATAGGGATTCTCCAGCACAGTGGCAGATATGTAAATACGGCGTTTACTTACCATTTCTCACGCATTAGGGTTCGAACACTCAAACACCTATACGGATTCTCCTGCACAGTGGCAGATATGTAAATACGGCGTTACTTACCATTTCTCACGCATTAGGGTTCGAACACTCGAACACCTGTACGGATTCTCCTGCACAATAGCAGATATGTAAATACGGCGTTTACTTACCATTTCTCACGCATTAGGGTTCGATCACTCGAACACCTATACGGATTATTCTGCACAGTGGCAGATATGTAAATATGGCGTTTACTTACCATTTCTCACGCATTAGGGTTCGAACACTCGAACACATATACGGATTTTCCGGCACAGTGGCAGACATGTAAATATGGCGTTTACTTACCATTTCTCACGCATTAGGGTTCGAATACTCGAACACCTATACGGATTTTCCTGTACGGTGGCAGATATGTAAATATGGCGTTTACTTACCATTTCTCACGCATTAGGGTTCGAACACTCGAACACATATACGGATTTTCCGGCACAGTGGCAGACATGTAAATATGGCGTTTACTTACCATTTCTCACGCAATAGGGTTCGAACACTCGAACACCTATACGGATTCTCCTGCACAGTGGCAGATATGTAAATACGGCGTTTACTTACCATTTCTCACGCATTAGGGTTCGAACACTCAAACACCTATACGGATTCTCCTGCACAGTGGCAGATATGTAAATACGGCGTTTACTTACCATTTCTCACGCATTAGGGTTCAAACACTCGAACACCTGTACGGATTCTCCTGCAAAATAGCAGATATGTAAATACGGCGTTTACTTACCATTTCTCACGCATTAGGGTTCGAACACTCGAACACCTATACGGATTATTCTGCACAGTGGCAGATATGTAAATATGGCGTTTACTTACCATTTCTCACGCATTAGGGTTCGAACACTCGAACACCTACACGGATTCTCCTGCACAGTGGCAGATATGTAAATACGGCGTTTACTTACCATTTCTCATGAATTAGAGTTTGAACACTCGAACACCTATACGGATTTTCCTGCACAGTGGCAGATATGTAAATACGGCGTTTACTTACCATTTCTCACGCATTAGGGTTCGAACACTCGAACACCTATACGGATTCTCCTGCACAGTGGCAGATATGTAAATACCGCGTTTACTTACCATTTCTCACGAATTAGGGTTCCAACACTCGAACACCTATACGGATTCTCCTGCACAGTGGCAGATATGTAAATACGGCATTTACTTACCATTTCTCAAGCATTAGGGTTTGAACACTCGAACACCTATACGGATTCTCCTGCACAGTGACAGATATGTAAATACGGCGTTTACTTACCATTTCTCACGCATTAGGGTTCGAACACTCGAACACCTATACGAATTCTCCTGCACAGTGATAGATATGTAAATGCGGCGTTTACTTACCATTTCTCACGCATTAGGGTTCGAACACTCGAACACCTATACGGATTCTCCTGCACAGTGGCAGATATGTAAATACGGCGTTTAGTTACCATTTCTCACGCATAAGGGTTCGAACACTCGAACACCTATACGGATTTTCCTGCACAGTGGCAGATATGTAAATTTGGCGTTTGCTTACCATTTCTAACGCATTAGGGTTCGAACACTCGAACACCTATACGGATTCTCCTGCGGAGTGGCAGATATGTAAATACGACGTTACTTATCATTTCTCACGCATTAGGGTTCGAACACTCAAACTCCTATACGGATTGTCCTGCACAGTGGCAGATATGTAAATACGGTGTTTACTTACCATTTCTCACGCATTAGGGTTCCAACACTCAAACTCCTATACGGATTCTCCTGCACAGTGGCAGATATGTAAATACGGCGTTTACTTACCATTTCTCACGCGTTAGGGTTCAAACACTCGAACACCTATACGGATTCTCCTGCACAGTGGCAGATATGTAAATACGGCGTTTACTTAGCATTTCTCACGCATTAGGGTTCGAACACTCGAACACCTACACGGATTCTCCTGCACAGTGGCAGATATGTAAATACGGCGTTTCCTTACCATTTCTCACGAATTAGAGTTCGAACACTCGAACAACTGTACGGATTTTCCTGCACAGTGGCATATATGTAAATACGGCGTTTACTTACCATTTCTCACGCATTAGGGTTCGAACACTCGAACACCTATACGGATTCTCCTGCATAGTGGCAGATATGTAAATACGGCGTTTACTTACCATTTCTCACGAATTAGGGTTCGAACACTCGAACACCTATACGGATTTTCCTGCACAGTGGCAGATATGTAAATACGACATTCACTTACCATTTCTCAAGCATTAGGGTTCGAACACTCGAACACCTATACGGATTCTCCTGCACAGTGACAGATACGTAAATACGGCGTTTACTTACCATTTCTCACGCATTAGGGTTCGAACACTCGAACACCTATACGGATTCTCCTGCACAGTGGCAGATATGTAAATACGGCGTTTACTTACCATTTCTCACGCATTAGGGTTCGAACACTCAAACACCTATACGGATTCTCCTGCACAGTGGCAGATATGTAAATACGGCGTTTACTTACCATTTCTCACGCATTAGGGTTCAAACACTCGAACACCTGTACGGATTCTCCTGCAAAATAGCAGATATGTAAATACGGCGTTTACTTACCATTTCTCACGCATTAGGGTTCGAACACTCGAACACCTATACGGATTATTCTGCACAGTGGCAGATATGTAAATATGGCGTTTACTTACCATTTCTCACGCATTAGGGTTCGAACACTCGAACACCTATACGGATTCTCCTGCACAGTGGCAGATATGTACATACGGCATTTACTTACCATTTCTCAAGCATTAGGGTTCGAACACTCGAACACCTATACGGATTCTCCTGCACAGTGGCAGATATGTAAATACGGCGTTTACTTACCATTTCTCACGCATTAGGGTTCGAACACTCGAACACCTATACGGATTTTCCTGCACAGTGGCAGATATGTAAATATGGCGTTTACTTACCATTTCTCACGCAAAAGGGTTCGAACACTCGACCACCTATACGGATTCTCCTGTACAGTGGCAGATATGTAAATACGGCGTTTACTTACCAATTCTCACGCATTAGGGTTCGAACACTCAAACACCTATACGGATTTTACAGCACAGTGGAAGATATGTAAATATGGCTTTTACTTAACATTTCTCACGCATTAGGTTCGAACACTCGAACACCTATACGGATTCTCCTGCACAGTGGCAGATATGTGAATACGGCGTTTACTTACCATTTCTCACGCATTAGGGTTCGAACACTCGAACACCTATACGGATTTTCCTCCACAGTGGCAGATATGGAAATAAGGCGTTTACAAGCCATTTCTCAACCATTAGGGTTCGAACACTCGAACACTTATACGGATTCTCCTGCACAGTGGCAGATATGCAAATATGGCGTTACTTACCATTTCTCACGTATTAGGGTTCGAACACTCGAACACATATACGGATTTTCCTGCACAGTGGCAGATATGTAAATACAGCGTTTACTTACCATTTCTCAAACATTAGGGTTCGAACACTCAAACCCCTATACGGATTCTCCAGCACAGTGGCAGATATGTAAATACTGCGTTTAGTTACCATTTCTCACGCGTTAGGGTTCAAACACTCGAACACCTATACGGATTCTCCTGCACAGAGGCAGATATGTAAATACGGCGTTTACTTAGCCTTTCTCACGCATTAGGGTTCGAACACTCGAACACCTATACGGATTCTCCTGCACAGTGGCAGATATGTAAATACGGCGTTTACTTACCATTTCTCATGAATTAGAGTTTGAACACTCGAACACCTATACGGATTTTCCTGCACAGTGGCAGATATGTAAATACGGTGTTTACTTACCATTTCTCACGCATTAGGGTTCGAACGCTCAAACTCCTATACGGATTCTCCTGCACAGTGGCAGATATGTAAATACGGCGTTTACTTACCATTTCTCACGCGTTAGGGTTCAAACACTCGAACACCTATACGGATTCTCCTGCACAGTGGCAGATATGTAAATACGGCGTTTACTTAGCATTTCTCACGCATTAGGGTTCGAACACTCGAACACCTACACGGATTCTCCTGCACAGTGGCAGATATGTAAATACGGCGTTTACTTACCATTTCTAACGCATTAGGGTTCGAACACTCAAACACCTATACGGATTTTACAGCACAGTGGAAGATATGTAAATATGGCTTTTACTTACCATTTCTCACGCATTAGGTTCGAACACTCGAACACCTATACGGATTCTCCTGCACAGTGGCAGATATGTGAATACGGCGTTTACTTACCATTTCTCACGCATTAGGGTTCGAACATTCGAACACCTATACGGATTTTCCTCCACAGTGGCAGATATGGAAATAAGGCGTTTACTAGCCATTTCTCAACCATTAGGGTTCGAACACTCGAACACTTATACGGATTCTCCTGCACAGTGGCAGATATGTAAATATGGCGTTACTTACCATTTCTCACGTATTAGGGTTCGAACACTCGAACACATATACGGATTTTCCTGCACCGTGGCAGATATGTAAATACAGCGTTTACTTACCATTTCTCAAACATTAGGGTTCGAACACTCAAACCCCTATACGGATTCTCCAGCACAGTGGCAGATATGTAAATACGGCGTTTAGTTACCATTTCTCTCGCGTTAGGGTTCAAACACTCGAACACCTATACGGATTCTCCTGCACAGAGGCAGATATGTAAATACGGCGTTTACTTAGCCTTTCTCACGCATTAGGGTTCGAACACTCGAACACCTACACGGATTCTCCTGCACAGTGGCAGATATGTAAATACGGCGTTTACTTACCATTTCTCATGAATTAGAGTTTGAACACTCGAACACCTATACGGATTTTCCTGCACAGTGGCAGATATGTAAATACGGCGTTTACTTACCATTTCTCACGCATTAGGGTTCGAACACTCGAACACCTATACGGATTCTCCTGCACAGTGGCAGATATGTAAATACCGCGTTTACTTACCATTTCTCACGAATTAGGGTTCCAACACTCGAACACCTATACGGATTCTCCTGCACAGTGGCAGATATGTAAATACGGCATTTACTTACCATTTCTCAAGCATTAGGGTTTGAACACTCGAACACCTATACGGATTCTCCTGCACAGTGACAGATATGTAAATACGGCGTTTACTTACCATTTCTCACGCATTAGGGTTCGAACACTCGAACACCTATACGAATTCTCCTGCACAGTGATAGATATGTAAATGCGGCGTTTACTTACCATTTCTCACGCATTAGGGTTCGAACACTCGAACACCTATACGGATTCTCCTGCACAGTGGCAGATATGTAAATACGGCGTTTAGTTACCATTTCTCACGCATAAGGGTTCGAACACTCGAACACCTATACGGATTTTCCTGCACAGTGGCAGATATGTAAATTTGGCGTTTGCTTACCATTTCTAACGCATTAGGGTTCGAACACTCGAACACCTATACGGATTCTCCTGCGGAGTGGCAGATATGTAAATACGACGTTACTTATCATTTCTCACGCATTAGGGTTCGAACACTCAAACTCCTATACGGATTGTCCTGCACAGTGGCAGATATGTAAATACGGTGTTTACTTACCATTTCTCACGCATTAGGGTTCCAACACTCAAACTCCTATACGGATTCTCCTGCACAGTGGCAGATATGTAAATACGGCGTTTACTTACCATTTCTCACGCGTTAGGGTTCAAACACTCGAACACCTATACGGATTCTCCTGCACAGTGGCAGATATGTAAATACGGCGTTTACTTAGCATTTCTCACGCATTAGGGTTCGAACACTCGAACACCTACACGGATTCTCCTGCACAGTGGCAGATATGTAAATACGGCGTTTACTTACCATTTCTCACGAATTAGAGTTCGAACACTCGAACAACTGTACGGATTTTCCTGCACAGTGGCATATATGTAAATACGGCGTTTACTTACCATTTCTCACGCATTAGGGTTCGAACACTCGAACACCTATACGGATTCTCCTGCATAGTGGCAGATATGTAAATACGGCGTTTACTTACCATTTCTCACGAATTAGGGTTCGAACACTCGAACACCTATACGGATTTTCCTGCACAGTGGCAGATATGTAAATACGACATTCACTTACCATTTCTCAAGCATTAGGGTTCGAACACTCGAACACCTATACGGATTCTCCTGCACAGTGACAGATACGTAAATACGGCGTTTACTTACCATTTCTCACGCATTAGGGTTCGAACACTCAAAACACCTATACGGATTCTCCTGCACAGTGGCAGATATGTAAATACGGCGTTTAGTTACCATTTCTCACGCATAAGGGTTCGAACACTCGAACACCTATACGGATTTTCCTGCACAGTGGCAGATATGTAAATACGGCGTTTACTTACCATTTCTCGCGCATTAGGGTTCGAACACTCAAACACCTATACGGATTTTCCTGCACAGTGGCAGATATGTAAATATGGCGTTTACTTACCATTTCTCACGCATAAGGGTTCGAACACTCGAACACCTATACAGATTTTCCTGCACAGTGGCAGATATGTAAATACGGCGTTTACTTACCATTTCTCGCGCATTAGGGTTCGAACACTCAAACACCTATACGGATTTTCCTGCAAAGTGGCAGATATGTAAATATGGCGTTTACTTACCATTTCTAACGCAATAGGGTTCGAATACTCGAACACCTATACGGATTCTCCTGCACAGTGGCAGATATGTAAATACGGCGTTTAGTTACCATTTCTCACGCATTAGGGTTCGAACACTCAAACTCCTATAGGGATTCTCCAGCACAGTGGCAGATATGTAAATACGGCGTTTACTTACCATTTCTCACGCATTAGGGTTCGAACACTCAAACACCTATACGGATTCTCCTGCACAGTGGCAGATATGTAAATACGGCGTTTACTTACCATTTCTCACGCATTAGGGTTCGAACACTCGAACACCTGTACGGATTCTCCTGCACAATAGCAGATATGTAAATACGGCGTTTACTTACCATTTCTCACGCATTAGGGTTCGAACACTCGAACACCTATACGGATTATTCTGCACAGTGGCAGATATGTAAATATGGCGTTTACTTACCATTTCTCACGCATTAGGGTTCGAACACTCGAACACATATACGGATTTTCCGGCACAGTGGCAGACATGTAAATATGGCGTTTACTTACCATTTCTCACGCATTAGGGTTCGAACACTCGAACACCTATACGGATTTTCCTGTACGGTGGCAGATATGTAAATATGGCGTTTACTTACCATTTCTCACGCATTAGGGTTCGAACCCTCGAACACATATACGGATTTTCCGGCACAGTGGCAGACATGTAAATATGGCGTTTACTTACCATTTCTCACGCAATAGGGTTCGAACACTCGAACACCTATACGGATTCTCCTGCACAGTGGCAGATATGTAAATACGGCGTTTACTTACCATTTCTCACGCATTAGGGTTCGAACACTCAAACACCTATACGGATTCTCCTGCACAGTGGCAGATATGTAAATACGGCGTTTTCTTACCATTTCTCACGCATTAGGGTTCAAACACTCGAACACCTGTACGGATTCTCCTGCACAATAGCAGATATGTAAATACGGCGTTTCCTTACCATTTCTCACGCATTAGGGTTCGAACACTCGAACACCTATACGGATTATTCTGCACAGTGGCAGATATGTAAATATGGCGTTTACTTACCATTTCTCACGCATTAGGGTTCGAACACTCGAACACCTATACGGATTCTCCTGCACAGTGACAGATATGTACATACGGCATTTACTTACCATTTCTCAAGCATTAGGGTTCGAACACTCGAACACCTATACGGATTCTCCTGCACAGTGGCAGATATGTAAATACGGCGTTTACTTACCATTTCTCACGCATTAGGGTTCGAACACTCGAACACCTATACGGGTTTTCCTGCACAGTGGCAGATATGTAAATATGGCGTTTACTTACCATTTCTCACGCAAAAGGGTTCTAACACTCGACCACCTATACGGATTCTCCTGTACAGTGGCAGATATGTAAATACGGCGTTTACTTACCATTTCTCACGCATTAGGGTTCGAACACTCAAACATCTATACGGATTTTACAGCACAGTGGAAGATATGTAAATATGGCTTTTACTTACCATTTCTCACGCATTAGGTTCGAACACTCGAACACCTATACGGATTCTCCTGCACAGTGGCAGATATGTGAATACGGCGTTTACTTACCATTTCTCACGCATTAGGGTTCGAACACTCGAACACCTATACGGATTTTCCTCCACAGTGGCAGATATGGAAATAAGGCGTTTACTAGCCATTTCTCAACCATTAGGGTTCGAACACTCGAACACTTATACGGATTCTCCTGCACAGTGGCAGATATGTAAATATGGCGTTACTTACCATTTCTCACGTATTAGGGTTCGAACACTCGAACACATATACGGATTTTCCTGCACAGTGGCAGATATTTAAATATGGCGTTGGCTTACCATTTCTCACGCATTAGGGTTCGAACACTCGAACACCTATACGGATTTTCCTGCACAGTGGCAGATATGTAAATATGGCGTTTACATACCATTTCTCACGCAATAGGGTTCGAACACTCGAACACCTATACGGATTCTCCTGCACAGTGGCAGATATGTAAATACGACGTGTAGTTACCATTTCTCAGGCATTAGGGTTCGAACACTCAAACTCCTATACGGATTCTCCTACACAGTGGCAGATATGTAAATACGGCGTTTACTTACCATTTCTCACGCGTTAGGGTTCGAACACTCGAAGACCTATACGGATTCTCCTGCACTGTGGCAGATATGTAAATACGGCGTTTACTTACCATTTCTCATGAATTAGGGTTCGAACACTCGATCACCAATACGGATTTTCCTGCACAGTGGCAGATATGTAAATAGGGCATTTACTTACCATTTCTCAAGCATTAGGGTTCGAAGACTCGAACACCTATACGGATTCTCCTGCACAGTGGCAGATATGTAAATACGGCGTTTACTTACCATTTCTCACGCATTAGGGTTCGAACACTCGAACACCTATACGGATTTTCCTATACAGTGGCAGATATGTAAATATGGCGTTTACTTACCATTTCTCATGCATTAGGGTTCGAACACTCGAACACCTATACGGATTCTCCTGCACAGTGGCAGATATGTAAATACGGCGTGTAGTTACAGTTTCTCACGCATTAGGGTTCGAACACTCAAACTCCTATACGGATTCTCCTACAAAGTGGCAGATATGTAAATACGGCGTTTACTTACCATTTCTCACGCGTTAGGGTTCGAACACTCGAAGACGTATACGGATTCTCCTGCACTGTGGCAGATATGTAAATACGGCGTTTACTTACCATTTCTCACGCATTAGGGTTCGAACACTCGAACACCTATACGGATTTTCCTATACAGTGGCAGATATGTAAATACGGCGTTTACTTACCATTTCTCACGCATTAGGGTTCGAACACTCGAACACCTACACGGATTCTCCTGCACAGTGGCAGATATGTAAATACGGCGTTTACTTACCATTTCTCACGCATTAGGGTTCGAACACTCGAACACCGATACGGATTTTCCGGCACAGTGGCAGATATGTAAACACGGCATTACTTACCATTTCTCAAGCATTAGGGTTCGAACACTCGAACACCTATACGGATTCTCCTGCACAGTGGCAGATATGTAAATACGGCGTTTACTTACCATTTCTCACGCATTAGGGTTCGAACACTCGAACACCTATACGGATTCTCCTGCACAGTAGCAGATATGTAAATACGGCGTTTAGTTACCATTTCTCACGCATTAGGGTTTGAACACTCGAACACCTATACGGATTTTCCTGCACAGTGGCAGATATGTAAATACGGCGTTTACTTAACATTTCTCTCGCATTAGGGTTCGAACACTCGAACACCTATACGGATTCTCCTGCACAGTGGCAGATATGTAAATACGGCGTTACTTACCATTTCTCACGCATTAGGGTTTCAACACTCGAACCCCTATACAGATTGTCCTGCACAGTGGCAGATATGTAAACTCGGCGTTTACTTACCATTTCTCACGCATTAGGGTTTGAACACTCGAACACCTATACGGATTTTCCTGCACAGTGGCAGATATGTAAATACGGCGTTTACTTACCATTTCTCTCGCATTAGGGTTCGAACACTCGAACACCTATACGGATTCTCCTGCCCAGTGGCAGATATGTAAATACGGCGTTACTTACCATTTCTCACGCATTAGGGTTTCAACACTCGAACCCCTATACAGATTGTCCTGCACAGTGGCAGATATGTAAACTCGGCGTTTACTTACCATTTCTCACGCATTAGGGTTCGAACACTCGAACACCTATACGGATTCTCCGGCACAGTGGCGGATATGTAAATACGGCGTGTACTTACCATTTCTCACGCATTAGGGTTCGAACACTCGAACACATATACGGATTTTCCTGCACAGTGGCAGATATTTAAATATGGCGTTGGCTTACCATTTCTCACGCATTAGGGTTCGAACACTCGAACACCTATACGGATTCTCCTGCACAGTGGCAGATATGTAAATACGGCGTTTACTTACCATTTCTCACGCATTAGGGTTCGAACACTCGAACACCTATACGGATTTTCCTGCACAGTGGCAGATATGTAAATATGGCGTTTACTTACCATTTCTCACGCAATAGGGTTCGAACACTCGAACACCTATACGGATTCTCCTGCACAGTGGCAGATATGTAAATACGGCGTGTAGTTACCATTTCTCACGCATTTGGGTTCGAACACTCAAACTCCTATACGGATTCTCCTACATAGTGGCAGATATGTAAATACGGCGTTTACTTACCATTTCTCACGCGTTAGGGTTCGAACACTCGAAGACCTATACGGATTCTCCTGCACTGTGGCAGATATGTAAATACGGCGTTTACTTACCATTTCTCACGAATTAGGGTTCGAACACTCGATCACCAATACGGATTTTCCTGTACAGTGGCAGATATGTAAATAGGGCATTTACTTACGATTTCTCAACCATTAGGGTTCGAAGACTCGAACACCTATACGGATTCCCCTGCACAGTGGCAGATATGTAAATACGGCGTTTACTTACCATTTCTCACGCATTACGGTTCGAACACTCGAACACCTATACGGATTTTCCTATACAGTGGCAGATATGTAAATATGGCGTTTACTTACCATTTCTCACGCATTAGGGTTCGAACACTCGAACACCTATACAGATTCTCCTGCACAGTGGCAGATATGTAAATACGGCGTTTACTTACAATTTCTCACGCATTAGGGTTCGAACACTCGAACACATATACGGATTTTCCGGCACAGTGGCAGATATGTAAATATGGCGTTTACTTACCATTTCTCACGCATTAGGGTTCGAACACTCGAACATGTATACGGATTCTCCTGCATAGTGGCAGATATGTAAATACGGCCTTTACTTACCATTTCTCACGCATTAGGGTTCGAACACTCGAACACCTATACAGATTTTCCGGCACAGTGGCAAATATGTAAATATGGCGTTTACTTACCATTTCTCACGCATTAGGGTTCGAACACTCGAACACCTTTACGGATTCTCCTACACAGTGGTAGATATGTAAATACGGCGTTTACTTACCATTTCTCACGCATTAGGGTTCGAACACTCGAACACATATACGGATTTTCCGGCACAGTGGCAGATATGTAAATATGGCGTTTACTTACCATTTCTCACGCATTAGGGTTCGAACACTCGAACACGTATACGGATTCTCCTGCATAGTGGCAGATATGTAAAAACGGCCTTTACTTACCATTTCTCATGCATTAGGGTTCGAACACTCGAACACCTATACAGATTTTCCTGCACAGTGGCAAATATGTAAATATGGCGTTTACTTACCAATTTCTCACGCATTAGGGTTCGAACACTCGAACACCTATACGGATTCTCCAGCACAGTGGCAGATATGTAAATACGGCGCGTACTTACCATTTCTCACGCATTAGGGTTCGAACACTCGAACACCTATACGGATTCTCCTGCACAGTGGCAGATATGTAAATACGGCGTTTACTTCCAATTTCTCACGCATTAGGCTTCGAACACTCGAACACCTATACGGATTTTCCTGCACAGTGGCAGATATGTAAATATGGCGTTTACTTACCATTTCTCACGGAATAGGGTTCGAACACTCGAACACCTATACGGATTCTCCTGCACAGTGGCAGATATGTAAATACGGCGTGTAGTTACCATTTCTCACGCATTAGGGTTCGAACACTCGAACTCCTATACGGATTCTCCTACACAGTGGCAGATATGTAAATACGGCGTTTACTTACCATTTCTCACGCGTTAGGGTTCGAACACTCGAAGACCTATACGGATTCTCCTGC